>PVLD010005299.1:0-38598 GCA_004027595.1 Dinomys branickii | reverse complement strand
CAGCTGAGTGATTTTAAAAGGGTTGATTTTCACCAGAAAGAAAATTTGTAAAACATTGGGGCCTATAAAATTGGAGCAGAGGAGGGCTTGGTTGCTGAAAAGATTAGTATCCCCCTATTTCTCTCTTTTGGAATGTTCACCTTGTCATTGTATGTTGGCAGTACTTAGCTTTCTTTTTGATGTTTGCAGGGACTCACAGCTGAGAGTTCAGAGGAGACTTGGGAACTTGGACTTTTCAGCAATGCTGGAACTGTTAAGACTTGGGCAACTCTTAGTGAGATGGACTAAATGCATTTTGTATGAAGAGATGCCCATGAGTCTTTTGGTGACCAGGGACAGAATGTTATGGGTTAGATCTAAAAGGGCCCCCCAAATCTCGTGGGTTTGGAAGATGAAGGGATTATGGAGCTGGTAGCTGACTGGCTGTGAAGAGGTAGTCTGTGCAGAAGAGAGGGGCGACTGGGGGTGTGAGCTGGAAGGGTAGATCTCCCTTCCTGGCTCCTCCCTCAACTTTTTGCTTTCTGTCTACCATGCCATGAGCACCTCTCCTCCCTCACGGCACTCAGCCATGCTGTTCTGCATTGGAGGCAGCCAACTGTGGACCAAAACTTGAGCCAAAACAAGCACCTCTTTCCTTAAAGTGTCCGTGCCAGGTATTGTGAGTGTCGGCAATGAAGGAAATATCTCAGACAACATTGACTTCCAGTTACACAATATATTTCTCAGGAGCCATTATGATTAAATGTGGACACTTGACCAAACTCAAGCTGCTGAGATGTGAGAGGACCTCCCAGTCAACTCTGAGAAGGTTCACCCTAGCCTATCTTTATCCTTCCTATGGGCTAAGCTGTGGGTGTGGAGAAGAGCCAGCTTCCACCATTCTAATGAGACTGTCCCACAGCTACTGAAATGAGGAGCCGATGAAGCAGGGTAGAAGGAGCTGTGTCTTGGATGGCCCCATGGAGCAGAGCTGTCCTCCTAGACTTACAGTTTTCTTTGTGTATTGTTTTGTGAGTGAGAAATAAACCTACTGAGGTCATCAGGTTTATTACAACAGTGTAGTTGTCATGGTTTGTGTCTAAATGTTCCCTCAAAGCCTCATGCACTCATGGGTTGGGCTTCTAGAGTTTACCATTGATTCAGGGTCCAATGCTGGGATTATGGGTGTGAGTGCTACACCCCCCTAGGGCAGGTAGTTTGCATACAATGTAAGGGAGGGAAGAGGCTGCCTGCTACTCCTCCCTTTTGCTCTTACTGCTTTTGCTGTCTTCCACCGCCGTGAGCTGTTGCCCTCTGCCGTGTGCCACTCTGCCTTGGAGCCAGCTGATTATGGACCGGAACTTCCACAAACTGTGAGCTAAGTAAATCTTTCCTTCCTTAATTTTGGGTGTCAGACATTTTGTTTCAGCAATGAGACAAAAGCAACCAAGACAGTAGTGTGTACCAAAGTAATATGCCCATCTGTTAGCTTGTACAAAATTTCCTTTGTCTTTTTCCCCAGTATTTACTATTCTTACAGTCTTTTATCCACATCAGTATTTCAGTATTCAACAGTGTCTGTTCTTTCTGTTTACAGTTTCTGACGTCCACAAAATATCTTGGTATTCGATTTGTTTCCCTACAGCTGCAGTCTCCCTTTTTATCTCATTCTGCTATTCTATCATCTCATGTTTGAGCTCTAGTTTTTCTTAATTTATGTTCTTATCAAGCTGTGCGATTATGTGAAGAAATTGTGAAAAAATGCCTTGTGTTCTTGAGTTATGTTTTTTTAGATACTGCCTTTGGCATCCCACGATTTTCCCTCCCCCATGGGCCCCTCCCCTTCCTTTCTTCTCGTGTGAGTGTGATACCAGCGTGGAGGAGAGTCACTGAGCACAGTACGTCAGCACAGTGACCGTGTCCTCTCGTCTTTGTGCATCCCTGAGCAGCTCGTTCAGACAGCTGACTTGCTGCCCTGCTGCTTCTCCTCCTCCACTGTCTGGTACTGGTGAGTTTTCTCTCCCAGCATCATGTGAGAACCTCAGGGCTTGGCGGGGTGGTGGTTGGGGCTGGGGGGGTGGAGCTTTGGCTGATGAAGTGTGTAACCTTTGTTAAAATATCTAGGCTAGCCGGGTGTGGTGGCACGTGACTATAATCCTAGCACTCTGGGAGATGGAGGCAGGAGGATCACCAACTTCAAGCCCAGCTTGGGTATCTTAGCAATTTGGTAAGATCCTGTCTCAAAATACAAATACAAAAAGGATTTGGGGCTATAGCTTAGCACCGAAAATAAAAAAGGAGTCGCTCTTCTCTAGCTCCTGGATTGTTGCTGTTGCTGGGTACCCAAAATTGAACGTGGGGCCTTCACCCTGAGTTACATCCCAGCCCCCTGCTTTGCTTTCTGAGACAAAGTCTTGCTAAGTCACTAAGTTGCCCAGTGGGCTTGCACTTGCAGTCCTTCTGCTTCAGCCTCCGAAGTGCTGGGATTGCAGGTGTGCACCTGTGCCTGGCCTTCCTGAGATTTTGATAAACAGTGGACCACGGTTTGCTCCCATAGCTCAGGATAAGGTCACCCCTCCCTACCTTCAACCTTAAGGCCTCTGGAACGTTTTTGGTGGAAACTTAAGAGACTTTGCTTCTCTTGGGAAGAATCAGACACACTGTTTACTTTCCAAGTTCACCTGTTTCTCCCAAGCCTCTTCAGTTGGAACAAAAAAAAAAAAAAAAAAAAAAATTTAAAGAATGTCTGCTTAATGGCCTTCCCTCCAGATTTTGTAGTATTTTTGAGAATTCTGATAAATTGATAATTTGCGGATACTTCCGGGGAATAGGATAAGGTTAATATTCGAACTATGCTGCTGTTTTGTACTCTGCCCCAGAATCTCCTATTTTAGTGGATTTTTTAAATTGTGCATGGGAAACTGAAGATCAGGAAGGGAAGACAACTAGGACACACTTGGAAACAGTTGCCATTTCAGAGACAGAACTACAAATACATGGCAAGGCTTTGTGGCCAGTGAGAAATTACATTTCCCGGCCTCTCTCGGCAGCTCATGTGGCTTTGTGCCAAGGTTCTGGTCAGCAGGATAAGAACCAGAACTAACTGGAATACAGACACAGTGGTGGGTGCTGGGCAGCCTTGTCGGGTCACAACATGGAATAGCTGGCTGTTCCGAGGACAGAGGGGTAAGAGGGAGGTCTGCATGTACCTGACAAGGACAGCTGCCATCGCAGCTGCAAACTGTTAACATGAAAAGGCACTAACCCTTGTCACGTTTAATCTATTGTGATTTGTTACAGTGGTTGACCTCATATCCTAAATGACATAGGGTATTTCTATTTACTCAAATGGTGCCTCTCTGTGGCAACATCAGCATAAATATATCTTTAGTTTGCTCAGACTAGACCAGCTTTAGGAAGAAAAGTGAAACTTTGTTTCATTTTCTAAACTGGGTGGAGCTGGATTATTTCAAACACTTTATATGAAGCAAGAATTTGTTATTACTATTTTTATAGCATGATATTCTGAACATATATAATCCAATTTCACATCACTCTTCTTCCATAATGCTGTTGTGAGGAACTTGTACATTGATATATAGAGAGGCAGCAGAATCTCTGTGTGTACGTGTGGTTTTGATTCTGTTCCTATTTCGTTTTGTTTTGTTTGAGATGGGAGTCTCACTATGATGCTCAGGCTGGCCTCAAATTCTTGGACTCAAGCAGTCCTCTTGCCTCAGCCTCTCAGGGAGCTGGGACCCTGGTGCCCACCGCCACACCCAGTTCCCGTGTTTTCAACATTTCAACATGCTCTGAAAGTATAGCATTTGCTTCTTAAAAATCACAGACCATAACATCTCCACCTGATAGATTCATACAGAGTGAATGCTGTGCCTAACCAGTAGCCACTGCAAGGAGAACTTTAGGAGCATGCCAGAAGCCTCTCCCCCAGGCACTGCCACCGCCCAGAGGTAACCACCTTTCAGAATTTTATTGCCATCTGTTATTTTTGAACTTCACATAAATGGCTCGTTTCACCATGTGCCCTTTTATATATGCTTTTTTTTTTCTTTCAGAATTGGTTGTGTCACGTTGTTAACAGTATGTTCATACCCAGAGCTTTTACACATTGGTTTTCAGTTCTAAGTTATACTTTTAAATGTAGCCACTGAGAATGGAACCTCCAATCTCCTACTTGCTCACACTGCGTATAATGTTCCTTCTAGAATGTTCCCCCTCACTCAGATCTGCTATTCCATTCATGTCACCCTTTAACAACTAGTTTAAAGGTAACCTGCTTAGGAGGGGAACTCTGATCTCTTCTTCAAGTCTCTGTAACTGTTCTGCATTGATTACAGCTTACCATAAAAGGTATTTGTATGCCCTCCCAAAGGCATTATATAATTCAGAGTTTACCTAATTATGTTTTATTACCTCATTTAAAGAATGACTTGAACAAACTAATTAAAAAAAAGCCACTTAAGATTTATTTAAAAGGAACAAATAACACAGATATATTAATAAAATTTTTCCCCTTTTGTTGAAAGTAAAACAATAGCAAGACTAACCTAATGGCCTGCTCACCCTCTGGTAACTGTGGACTAGCTTTTAATAAACTAATTTGAAGATAACACTTACAAGTTCCAGAAAAAAAATTGAAACAACTATTTGAAGATATCAAGAGAAATTGAAAGCAGATAGAAGTTGACAGGAGCTAACCTTGAAAGACAGGAAATGCAACAATTGAGATTGATGTGTGTGTGGCTTCTGGCCTGAAAGAACTTAACTTGTAAGTTGATGAGTGGCTATTAGTGAAAAAGAAAGTCACTGTCTTACCAACTGGAGAAGTCAAAGGGTACTGTGTAGGGCTTTCATAAAGGCTGAAAGTGAGGGGGAAACACAGAAATGAGGAGGGTGAATCAGTGGGGAAAGGCCTCCAAATAATTGCAAATAAATGCCATGTATATCTTTTGTTGACCTTTGAGCCCCATAGGTAAGGAAGGGATCCAAGGAACCCGGAAAACAAAATGCAGTAATTAAAGATATGTTTGAAAAGTGAGCAGAGTTGCTACCAACCAGAGCAAGAATGAAGTTAGACTCTACCCAAGTTAACTGCCTACTTGAATAAGAACCCACATGTCAGAGAACAAAGCAACAGAATTCAAAGTCTCTGTAACACTTCATTCACAATGTCCTTAGCAGTAAAGTTAATTTATGGACAAAGAAACAGCACAAGGCATTACAGTCAAGAGAAAAAATAGTCAATAGAAACAGATCTCAAAATGATTCAGGGGTTAAAATTAACAGATAAGGACTTTAAATGTGCTATTATACATAGTTTTAAACTCTGAAGGAAAATATGATCATGATGAATGAACAGATGCAAAATCTTGGCAGAGACATGAAAAGTATTTATAAATAACCAAATGGAAATTGTAAAATTCTGAGTAAAATGTTTAAAAAGAAAAATTCATTGGACAGGCTTACCACCATTAGAGTTGGCATAAGAAAGGATAATGAAAAGAGTTCATAGATATTATTTAATGTGAAGAATAGAAAGCAAAAATTTAAAGAATAGTTTCTCAGTGACATGTGGGACAATAGCACACTGTATAATTTGTGTATAATTGAAGTTTCATAGGAAGAAGAGAGAGGAAGAGAATTGTGGAGAAAAATATTTTTAAAAGTAATGATCGGGCTGGGGATATAGCTCAGTGGAATAAGCGCTTGCCTAGCAAGCACAGGGTCCTGAGTTCGATCCCCAGTACCGCAAAAAAAAAAAAAAAAAAAAAGTAATGATCAAATATCCCTCAATTTTCTGAAAAATGGGACAAAGAAAACCACATATGGATACACCATAATCAAACTCTTGAAAGCCAAAGATAGAGAAAAAAACTCAAAATCAGCAAAAAAATATATATGATATATATGTACATATATGTATATGTATCATATATAGTAGACATATATAATCAATCATCCAAATTATGTCTGACTTCTTATCAGAAGCAATGGAACTTTAAAGCACTGAATTGAAAAATCAGAGAAAATTAACAAAGTCAAAGTTGGTTCTCTGCCTAGGAAGTGCAAGGTCTTGAGTTCGATTCCTTGTACCAAAAAAAAAGTTAGTTCTTAGAAAAGATTAATTACATTGATAAGCCCCAGAAAGAATAATCAAGAATTCAAGAGAAAGCATAAATCACCAATATCAGAAATAAAAGAAGATACTTTACTACATTTTCTAGAAGTTTTTTAAAAATAATAAGGCAGTATTTTTGACAAGTTTATGCCAATAAATTTGATCATGTAAATGAAATGGGAAAATACCTTGAAACACACCATCCTACCATACTGACAGATGACGAAACTGAAAATCCAAATAACCCTATGTCTATTAAATCACAACCATGCCACCATGAGGAATTATGCAAAGGTCAATAAAAATGTGGCCCTAGAAATAAAAATGACACCAATTTACAAACAGGTAAATGGAAAACCTTCAGAAGCTTCATGACATGGAAACATAAAGGCGAGATCAGAAAACCCCAAGTTAGAAACACGCTGGGTAGTGTCTAGGTCCCACCTCGCCGCACAGAAGGCTGCCTGTCCATCAGCTGCAGTTCTCAGGGTGTGTCCCTGCTTACCCAGTGGCACGTGACTATTTTGGGCGCCTTTAATTGTACAGTGTATCTATGAACATGGAAATGGAACTACCTGAAAAATATCTAAGTGTAAGTGGAAAGAACCCCCCAAAAGGGACAAAACAGGGTCACCATTGTGTGTAACTGTCAGGGCTTGCTCTTGTCAAAGTCCAGGACAGCGAAGGTGAAAGGCTCAGGGAAAAAGGCAGAGGAAAGAAAGAAAGAAGGAAAGGAGGGAGGGAGGAAAATATAACTCCTGCAGGATCCTCATTACATGGAGTCATAAATTTGAAAGGCTGCACTGCAAATCCCCATGACAGAAATGGTGCCGTCACCCAGTTTTTGGATCCTATCATGCGGCCCATACTGATGTCTCTGTCAAGGACGAACCACTTATACAACAGTGGTCTCACAAGGTTAGGGTGGAGCTGGGAAATTCAGGGACACGGTGGCCATCCTAACTGCAGTGTGACACAGTATGGGGCGGAAAGAGGGAGGCAGGCAGGGGAAGGAAGAGAGGGAGGGAGAAAATCCCACATGCTGGGTCATGATTCTCAAAGCCTGACGGGCCTGGAGGGTGGTAAAAGGATGGTGAGCAGCGGAAGTAATGGATGTGGGGAACAGAGGTGACCCCGGAGGAGACCCCAGGAGAAATCACACAGTCTGCAGTGTTACCTTTTGTACACTGTATGCCAGGCGAAGAGTGGGGTTTAATACGCTGCCCTCAACCCCCAGGAAAATACTAGCTTCCAGTAAAAATGTGACTGAAGAGGGAAAGTATGTAATAAAGTCTAGAAATGTTTCCATTCAAATAGTTAAAATCCGGCACTTAAGCAAAATTTCCGAAGGTCGCTCCTGCGTGTAGTGCTGTGAGCTATTCTGCAGAAAAGGATTCTGCGGCAGTTTGGGAAGCATCGCTGACTGCATTCCCCTCCTAAGGAGTCACCCTGCTCACCGGCTTGCTAGTGACTCCAGGTGGCCGACGGTTAAAAAAGTCAGTCTGGCTTTCTCTGTCCCTGTGTTTCCCAATTTTATGGGACCACAAAATGTTCCTTCCATGGATTATATATTCCATGAAACATGAGCATTCCAAGCAATCAGGATTCTTTGGAATACATTTTGGAAAAAAAAATCCTACTCATTCAAATATCAGCCCACAGCTAGCAAGTATAGTGTTACAAATTTGTTATTAATAGACCTTTCTGTAAGGTTAAAAGATAAGTGACAACTTGATTTTACATAAAGCTTTTTCAAATAAACACAGCAGACTCAATTTTCTGAGGACTCAGAGGGCCAAAAATATAATGATTCCTTGCCATGTTTTTCTTTCTTCTTTGCTATTGAATAGTATTTCTCTGTGGCATTCCAAGGGAAATTTTAATCCAGCAAAGTAATCACTGGAGAATAATGAGGTACTGTCCATTTCACCTACGTCTCTCTTATGTCTCGTATAAGAAAAAAGTGCACGCGAGAGGAAAGGAGTTTGAACGGAAGACCTTTCAGCTAAGCTACGAAAGGTTTTGTGAATGAGGTTATCATCTATTATAATTACTCTTGTCGTTGCTGTTTGCTCTCTCATTACAGAACAGCGTGCTGGTCTCTAGGCATTTTTGTGTAAATACTGGCTGGGGTCATAAGTGAAATGAAGTTGGTCCTCATTTACCTCATAGCAGCAGTGGGTTGGCACACAGCTGCGGAACTGCTGGGGTTCCTTGCATTTCATTCGGCACCCCTTCCCGAGCGGTACTGAGACTGTTACTCCAATGACTCCGCGGGGCTTCGCCATCTTTTCTATGCTGCATCAGCAAAGGCTGCGGAGGAGACGCCTGAGCAAACCTGAGAGGAGGCTACCGGCACTTACGGTTCAGGTATTTTTGCCAAAGTGCCTGAAGGCATTAACCCCAACTACACATTAAATCCATTTAGAAATGAAAGGAATTTTTAAGGGACATAATTAGATCCTCCTAATACCATGTGGATATAGGAGTTTGTCCTTTTTGCACAATTTCTCTTAGAATACGTTTCCTAGGTTCTCAATCCAACTGTGAAAAGAAAATATGTCTGAAATTCTGAGAGAGCTATTACTTACATGGGTTGGTTGCACGTCTTAACTTCTATGACCCTGAGTTCCTCATCTGTCAGAAGGAAGTCGTATCTCTGACATGCTCTGATGTTAAAAGGAATGACGCACAGTAGAGACAGGGACAGGAAATGAACAGCTGAACAGACGCTCAACAAATACTCTCAGAAATGCATAAATGGAAAATTACATCAACACCTTCCATACATTTTATCTCTACAATCAGACTAGAAAATGATTCCACCAGGTCCGCTTTTCGTTTTACAGGTCATGTGTTGATGATGCTGTATGGGGGTAGGGGGGACACCCCCCAAAAGAAGACTAATCAGAATCACAAAAACAGATGTCAGAAGCAGACAAGGTTTTTTTTCTCCCTGTGTTTGTGGTACCGGGGATTGAACTCAGGGCCTTGTGCATGCTAGGCAAGCACTCCACCACTGAGCTACATCTCCAGCCCCAGACAAGATTTTAGAGATGATTTGATTCAATAGTTTAAAGTTTCAGATGAATAAATGAAGGCCCAAGGAGCATAAGGGACTTGCCCAAATATCACATAGAAATTGGTAACAGATCCAGGTGTGGAGCCCAATACAAACATAGACTTTTCTTAACCACATACACACACGAGGATTGTATGAGGTTATGGTGTTTTAAAAGCCTTCCTCAGACTAACTTGAAAAAATAATGCTCTTTTGATGGTTTTCTAATTTCTTTCTTTTTTCTTTTTAACATTTTACTTTAATTTAACCCATCTGGAGTTTTCTTTGGTATATGATGCAAGGTTAGGATTAACTTAATGCTTTTTTTCCAAATCGTTTGCCAAGAGACTTGGCACTATTTGTCTAACAAGTCCTCCTTTCCCCACTGACTTACAGGGTCACCTTTATTACATTCTAAGTTACTTTTTGTATCATTCACTTCTCTATTCCATTGATCTGTCTTGTTACTTGCTCTAGCCATAGAGTGCTATTCTAACTAATTTTATATGTTTTCATAAGTGGTGCTGAAAAGTTCACCTTCATTAATCTTCTTTAGGTAGAAATAGAGTGAACACTTTTGCCCATGTCGTCTTCAAGATGATAAACACTGACAAGTTGAAAAGAATTAATATTTCACACAAACCAAACAAAACCTGCAAGAATTTTCATTGGAATTACATTATACATAAACATTAATGTGAGAAGAGCTGGCAAACTTCTTATAAACATTTTCATTTTCAGCAATGTGATATATATTTTTCCACTTATGTACATATTCCTAGGGGCTGCTCTTTAAACTTTTGGAATCTTGCTCACACAGATCCTGTGTTTTCTATTTGAACATTATCTCTAGGCATATTTGGTAGTGGGGAAGAATGGGAAGAATGGCTCATACATACGAATATGGAAAACAAGTCCATTAAAATGTTTCCAGTAATTAGATCTGGGTAGAGAGACCGAGGTCATATAAAGTTTTATCTTTTTTTTACCCTTTTATTTGCCAAATGGTGTTCAGTGACAATCTGAAAAAGTACCATAATCAGAAAGTAGGGGTGCAGTGGACAAGTCCTCATGTTTTCTTCCTAAACTCAGCTGTTCTGTTGACTACCTGGGCCCTGGGCTCGCAACCAGTCTTGGCATCACGCTGCCGTCACGTGAAGGAAGTTGTGTGTGGGAATGGGGAGCGGGAGAAGCAGGTGGAGAGATGGGAGAAATACTCAAATCCAAGCCCCCGAGACTAGACCCTTCCCACCCCTCACATCGCCACAGACACCTGCTTTTCTAATGTTACATTCAATTAGATCACCGATTATTACATACCTACTATACACAAGGATTTTGCAAAACACCATAGCATAGAGGATATGAACATGAAATGAAAACTCTACTGCTTTCCAGGAAAAAAATATAGAGTTCCCTTTCCATCCAAGTTATTTCTATAAATACATTAAAAGCATACTGTGTTATTGGGGCGAAGGGAGATTAATTTTACCAGATGAGACTTAGGAAGAAGATATTTGTATGGCCCAAAAGGTAAGTTTTCTACAAAGCAGACAACTGAGGTTGATGTCGTGTCATGGTTTATATTAACCTAACACAGCCCAACTCAATCACATAGGTCTTTAAAGAGCAGTTATCCAAAGTCATCAATCATGAGGTGTTATGACATAAGTGAACTGCACATTTATCCTGGATTCTCCCTTCAATGGGCACCAGGCCTGAAGATAGCAATGCGATCCCCGCCTTCAGAGGAGTTGGCAATCTAGATGGGAGACTTTCCATCTTGAAAGTACCAGCTCTTCTCTTTGTTCTAGGTTTTGAATTCAGATAGCCTCTTTCTAGATGTTCTTCTCTCTTCTGTCCCGGACCAGAGCAGAGAAACACCCTCCACCAAATTCCTCTATGACGAAGGAAGTGATTCCTGATTGGGCTCTAGATCTACCCCTTGGATGCTGGTCAAAACCACCCTGCTCCAAACTGCCTGGGAGGCGGCACGGAGAAGGCTGCCAGCTTGGAAGTCAGGTTGGCTGAGTCTGAAGTATGACCCCTTGACTTTTAACTGTAACTCAGGGCAAGTTTTGCTGAACTGCTTTTTGCCTCAGTTTCCCAAGATGTAAAAAAAGTAGTAATAGTACTTACTTCCTGTGAGATGATCCATGTAAAGTGTACTCAGTACAGTCCCCAACCCCAAGAAGCCCTCAGAGATGTCAGGTATTACATATACCCGGTTTCCCCAGAGCAGGCAGGACACTGTAGCTTAAATGCAGCTTGGAGCAGAGGCGTAGTTAGGTGTCCCACATGCATTCGGTGTTAGAAAGTGGAGGCTGCTGTCTTAGGCTTTGAACTAACACAGCCTCTTACTACCCTTCCCTTTGGCTGATGCCTAGGTCCTAGACTTAAAAACAAGAGGTAAGTGGAATATCCCCTCCCAGGCAGTAGAAATACAGGACAAGCCCCTCCCTCAGGATTTCAATGCTTAGATAATACGACAAAGTAAGGTACAGTTTGAAAAGACTTTGCTGCCAAATTTGATCCTCTCCCTTCCCCCCAAATGTGGTCCTGTTGAACTCCCCAGCACTAGGTATGAAAGACACCTTTCAATAGTGGGGAAGAGCAGGCTGAAAAAAAGCTTGCTCGGAGCTTGGTCTCCTGAGTCACTGCCTGTTTGCTCTTTACTGCCCCTCCTGAGAATTTCCTGTAAGGCCCCTTCCCTGAGTTAGAAATGGAGCGCGGCATGGTGGAACTCAGAAAATGAGTTTTCTTAGGAAAAGTCTTCAACAAAGTGGCTCACCCCCAGGTGCGTTCATGAGGAATGAGTAGGTCTGAACCTCTCACCATCCATGCTTGGAGTAAGGAGGATTCTTTTTCTTTAAGTGGCTGGTATGGTCTGGGCTAAAGTGATAGTTAGGGACATAGACTCCCTCAACACAGTGGTATGCATCAAAAATCCCACACTCTAGGAGGCAGAAGCAGGAAGATCGCAAGTTTGAGGCCATCTTGGGCAACTTAGTGACTTAACAAGGCCCCGTCTCAAAATTTAAAAATAAGAAAAGCCTGGGGTATAGCTCAGTACCAAGGCCCCTACTCAATCCCTCCTACCACCAAAAAGCCAAAACAAGATTTGAATCTGCCTTCTACCACTTCCTAATTGTACTAGGGGAATGAGTCACTTAATTTCCCCAAGCTGAAGCTTCTTTAAAATGAGGACAGTATCACTCATGCCCCTGAGATTAACGTGACGCAGGAGCTCAGCATAATACAATGTCATTCACACAGTCAAGCCCAAGCAGATAGTAGCTATTTGTTATTTTTCTAAAAGCTGAATCCGAAGGTCAGAATTTCTCAGCCTTGTGCAGCCCTCACTTTGCAGGGTATGTTCCCGCCCCTCTGGCAGATGCAGCTTCACAGACAGATGCAGCAGACTATGAGCGTGTGACGCTGCTCACCGTGAAGACTGCCCGACTAATTATCCTTAGTCAGTGTCTCTGTTCACTGAACAGCCTTCTGACAGGGCTTTTGGTGTAGATTTCTAAGAGGGACACACTACACTCTCACCTCAGCTGACGAACATTTAGGTATGCTTGAGCATTATAGGTCTCCATAGGATGCCTAAATCGGCATTCCTGCGATTCACTTGTGTACATGAAATGATCGGCTCTGGCCAACGCAGACCCTAATCCTGTGAAGGTGCAGGTCCCGCCCCCAAGTGCACGGATGCTGCCAGCAAGCTCCTACCTGCCCCAACTTGCTCTACCTGAGAACCACGCCTCCTCCTCTTTCTAAACCAGGGGATGTAACTTGTTGGCCTGAAAGCCAGGGACACCTGCAGACTACTTTCTTTGAAGTACACAGTCTTTGAAAAATTATCTGATCAAACATCTAAAACTCGGGAGATTTTAGAGAAAAAATATAAACATGAATTTCCAGCTTCTTTTGAAAGCTCAGCTGCGAAGGGCTAGAGCCGAGGTTCCTCCTGTGGGGAGGGCTGTGCACGGTTCAGCATACCAGGAACACGGATCTAGCGCTTCTGGTCAGTCATTTTCCATCAGCTACTACCCACCCAGCCACGGTGCACTTCGGTTGGGATTCCTATGTGAAATAAGAGCGCTAAACAACCTCTAAAGTTATTTCGAGAGGGCAAAGGTCAGGAACTAAAGTTCATCCCCTCAATCCCACTTTCTGGGCTTTTTTTTTTTTTTTTCATTTAGCACGCAAAATAATAAACATGGAAACACAACGCATTGCAGAAATCACTCCGGTTAAGATAATCCTCTGGCATCTCTGTGCACAAGCAGATTGGAAGCAGGGCTGAGGGGGGCCACACTGTGAAGTCTCAGGAATTGGCACTGGGGAGGTGGGCGAGGCCGAGGCAGGACGGAAGGGTTTGTGAGGAATCAACCACTCCCATCCCTATCCTCCTTTCTGGCCGCCCCTCCTCTTGTCCAACAAGTCCTGCTTCGGCCCACGTGAGAGGGAGCGGAGAGACATGCAGACCGCAGACAAGGTCACAGGTAGAATCCCGGGCAGCAGCAGGGCGTACAGCATTAGGGTGGGAAGTACAAGGGGAAACGGCCAGGACAGCGGCTGCCTGCGGACCCCTCATTAGGCAGTCTCGCGAATGTCTAACAAGTTCAGGAGATAATACTATTGAGGAAAGTACTATTGCTTTATAGCCAGAGGGAGAGGAAATACAGTGTAATAATCATCCAGGACATCTAGGGACAGATATTGTTGAGAAGAATTTAAAAGATGCCCTTCAGTTAGAGCAGCCTGAGAAGTGATCTAATTTCAGAAATCTGCCTAAAGCTCTTGCTTTTATGATTCTGGCTAAGATCACACAATTAGATTTCAGTAGCCCGTTCAAGGTCGTCTATCCGCTGGCCCTCTGCATCCAAATACAGGGCTGGTTTTCCTCCTTGTAAAAGTTCATGATGATTAGGCAAACTCTGAGAGGACCTCCTTACTCTCATCACTCGCCACCTCCACCTTTGCTGTCTTGCTTCCGGTACTGAAGCTGAGCGCCGCTGCCCGTCAGCCACAGCCACCCGTTCCCCCGAGGCTGGGTGGAGGCGTGCCTCCTTCTGTTTCTCTGATCGCTACTTTCTCTCCCCATGAGAAACCAGTGGTGCCACACAGTGCCACACAAGCATTAGTCTGGGAGTCACGTAGTCAGGGCCCTGACTATGACTCTGAATAAATCAGTTTATCTTCACAGGATAAAGGTAAGAAACCTTAGTCACTACAGACTAAGGGATGTACTTGTAACTTGGCTTCTAGCAGTGGCAGAGGGTAGGATTGAAACCCAGTTCTTGGACTCTCAATCTAGCTTTTTCCACTAAAGTGCACATCGCTGCTTTCGGACCTCTTAGCTGCTAACCACAAACTATCATTAGCTGAGTTATAATTGCAGATAGAGGTGAAATCAAAAGATTATATAAATCCAGTATTTGGGGGTCTTGTTGTCCCAACTTTATAACCTAATGAGAGGGCTCTCCTCCAAATTAATATGTCCTGGGTTTATATTACACCCTTTGATTCAGAGACTATGCTTTTAAAGAAAGCTTAGGGTGACTCACTGTAATCTATTCTAGCAAAGAGGTTTTAAAAGGTTAGGAATGCATAATTGGACTCAAGTACAGTTTAAGGAACAAAGGGTTGGGCTATTGGAGAGCACCAGGCAATAGTATTTATTCATCTCAAGTACCTCTCAGTAGACAATTAACCTGGGCCATGATAAAAACAATTCTATTAGGCCCATTTCTCTTGTGGCTAATGCTATTGTGCTCCTTGCTACAGTCTTGTTGCTTCTGAACGGTTTAAACTGAACACTTACTGTAATACTTCCAAGCATTACCACCTTGGGGGCCGATCCATTTCCCTCTTTGCAATAGAAGTACAACAGTAGTTAAAATCTGAAGTTGTCTAATTTGACCCACAAAGGTACAATTCTTAGGAAAATCTGGGGTGGCAGTCTAAGTATATCCACCTTTTTCTGTACCATTGTCTGAGAGAAGTGTTTCATACACAGTGAACAGCATGGGGGGGTACTTCTTTGTTCTGATACACTCTTCACCCCACTCTGGATATGCGTGTGAAAGAAAAGGTCTACCACAGAGAGTTTTAATTTGGGAAGGTCACAGGCCCTTTGGCAGTCTGGTGAAGTCTATGGGCCTCTGCTCAGAATAACATTTTTATACATGCATGAAATGAAATACATGAGAAATCTATTAAATTGAAATACAGTTCCAACCATGGGTCCCTTGTGCCTGACACCTGCCATGGATGTAACTCAGGCCCTCTGTCCACCTCACTTTGAGGTGAGAAACACAGCCCCTTAGTATGGTCTCAAATACTCGAGTCCAAAGCCTATGTTGCAAAGTCAAAAGGCATAAATTGAAGAGTGTGTCACCAGGGGAGCAGGTCTAGCTGGATAGCTGCAGATATGAGGGGATTTCGGGGCGGTACACAGCCTCCCTTCCTGGATCCCCCCATCCCTCTTCTTCCACTTGAAATCCTTGAAAGAGTCTAAGTCTTTTGTTTTAATTTTATAGAGGATTTGCTCTTACGAAAAAGTGAATACCCCTGGGAAAGGTAAAAGTCCTTGTCAAAGATTTTCAAATTTATTTCCAACAATAGAACCTGTTTTTCAAATACAACCTTAAGTAGAATAGTAATAGATAAATAAATGCAAGTTTTATAAGAATTTGCATGATTTTACACCTTGAACTTTATACAAATATAAGTAGATATCGTATTACATATTTATATGTATGCCACAAATAAATATTTATATCATGTAGCACATGTTTATATTTATTATTTTAATGTTTTATATAATATATTTCTATTCATACAAATATAAATCAACATTGGAAACAAGGAGGCTGTTTCAGCGAAGGCAAATTATAAAATCAAGTTATAAAAAATAACTGTAGCCTTACATCTATCACAGCATACAATTTATTTATGTACTTTGTTTTGCCACAAGATGGAAGTAATTTCAAATAGCTAACAATTTGTTATGGCACTTATGAGCTCAGAATTTTCTTCAATTAAAATGATCCAGAAGAGTAAGAGGTAAAATGATCTTTAAAGAGTAGTAGGGCCGGGCATGGTAGCGCACGCCTATAATCCTAGCTCTCGGGAGGCTGAGGCAGGAGGATCATTGTGAGTTCGAGGCCAGCCTGGGCTACAAAGTGAGTTCAAGACCAGCCTGCACTGCATAATGAGACCCTGTCCCAAAAAGATTAAAAAAAAAAAGAGTAGTAGGATGTGTTTTTATTTTTAAAAACAGAATCACTAATAATACCCAGTAGCTGCTCATGTTCATTATAGCTAAGGATTGGTTGGTAAATACTCAATTAGGGGCAATTTGACAAATAGCTATCATAATTAATTTGAACTCTGACTCTCCTTACTTACTTCATGATCATAGGCAAATAGCTTAATGTTGGATTCAGTTTCCTCACAGAAAATGGTTATAAAGCTGGCACCTACTTATAGGTGAAAGTACTAAATAGGCTGGCGTGCACAAAGCTCTCACTGTACTATCTGGCATGCTTAACACATGCCATTACTATTGAAAGGCTGACCACAAAGACTGGTGTTATATATCATTCTAAGACATTCTATCAGGGCCCACTGATAGATCTCAGCATGCTTCTCTTCCGGACATTCACCTAGAACTTCCCAACAAAGGAATTTGGAGTCCAAATGTTGAGATGCTGCTTTATTGTTGAGTGATAGCTGTAGTTGTCAACAAAGTCATATTGACACCCTGCACTGCAAACCGAAGATCACATCGCTCATTTTGAATTGCATAAGGGTCAAGTTTAGCGAGAAATGAATCTATGTGTAATGCTGCATTATTCACGATTTAACACGTATTACTGTCATTGTACAGTTGATGGTTAACACTGTGCCACAACTCAGGACCAGAGAATTTGCCTGGCTTTTTAGGTGATGGTAACACATATGTATTCTAATACTGATGATACTAGTTCATGCTCACAGAGTGCTCACTAGGACAGCCAGACCTTGCTTTAAGACTGTCACATGTATTAACTCATGTAACCTTTGCTTGTTTGTATGATTATTACAGAATAAAAAAGCTGTACCTTGTTTAACTAAAAAAAATACCTTTGTGGGAAATTTCAGATGTACACACCCACATGCAGATAACCTAATAGAACAAATGAGCTCACTGATAGGCTGACGCATTAAACTTTGGTATCTCACCTAAATGTGCAAATATTGTTCTTTGTTATGCTTTAAAATAGCTTAAGTATGTATCATAAAAATGGAATGTGAATGACATGCTTGTAGCTTCTTTGAAACGCACTGGAGAGCTCTGCAACAAATTAAAAAGCAGAGACTAGGCCTTAGTCCTCATTTGCACAAGCGTGTGAAAAAGGTGGAAGCAGATTCGTTTCTGAAAGCACAGGTGTGAAGAAGGCAGGAAATAAGAGAATTTTAAAAAATGCTAATTTCTTTTCCAGAAAGACAAGGGCCTTGACAAGCATTTGTTACATGCCACTACAATGTCTTAGCCATAACCCCCCAGGTTACCTCGGCCTAGTGGGCATGGTTATCCTGGCTGTAGAGATCAGGAAACTGAGGGAGCTGGGGTGTTACTTCAAACCCCTCCCACAAGTTGCCCCCCATTTCCCTACCCCTTTTTATAAGTGAGAACCAGCGAGGGAGAGGCATCTACTCCTGGAAACAGCTCGTTGGAAGCAAGGCTGTGTCTGGAATCCAGGAGCAGGCCCTTTCGCTGGGTAAAAACCCTTTCACACAGCCCGCCGGGTGACGCCTTCCTTGACAATCACGCCAAGCAGAGGCCAAAATATTGCAACTTCGCTTTCAGACCGCATCGGGTTGCATAGCTTCAAAGCAGAGCCCGCATGGACGAACATGGACGAACCAGTCTTCTCCATAGCACTTGTTAGGTGGCCAGCACTGCCTGGTGCTGTGGAGGATTTGAAAAACAGATAAACAGGGTAGACTACAGCCCCTGCCCTCGTAGCTATGTGGGAAAGACGGCATCGCCCTATGAAATATTCAGTAGAACCCCAGAAGGCATCTCAGCAATATTCTGGTTCCCACCCCTGGCCCCTACAACAGCGTAAGTTTCCAAATGACAGTATAAAACAATGACACGGGACACTGTGGGACCCTCGCCAGTTGTAATTAATATTTTCAGAGCACTGCTTTGTACCAGGCCCTTTGCTAAGTGCTCTGGTTTAACTCCCTTACATCTCAGTACCATCCTATGAGATGCACTCGTGCCCCAGACGGTTTACGGTACGAGGAAATGGTGTTTCTAGGGGGCTTCCGATATAGTGACAGCGTGGCTAGAATCACTACCCTAAACGCTCAGAAGTGCTTCCGGTTCACTGTAGGGTCGGTTTGGGGCTGTTCGCAGGACCTTACCCTAGAAGCTTAAGAACTACGGTGTTTGAAGGCAGGTAAAGACTCGCCACAGCTTGGCTCTGAGGAACGTTCTTGTCCCCACTCCCTGAGCGGTGGGCTTTCCGGAGGCAGCCACACTCCAGCCACTGTCACATCGCTCTCTTCTCTCCCACAACGCCAAAAATAACAACATACAAAGGCAACACACACCACCTCCACCACTGTGGCTCGGGACGGGTGCGAACAATCAGTTTCCAAAAACTCTCTCTGAGCCACCCTTGGCAGGAAGTGGGGGTGCCGTGCGTGCCATTGCAGTCCTTGGGTAACAACTGTGTGTCACAAATAGGCTATGGCATTTCAGAACATCTTTAAAGCTATTTCCTTTTGTTTGACTAATTTAATTTACCAAATGCTCCTGGGAAAAGGGCGGGGGACCAAGATGCTGACTCCACACTTCCGGAAAAAATCAACATTTTCTTTTTAAACTGCTCTCAAAGAAATTACATCTGATTGTTGTCTGCTGGCTCCCCCCAACTCTACCTCTGTCAGAATCCTGCCCTGGCAGGTGCGAGGAAGAATAGACGCAGAACTTGAGTGAATACCCACATCTGTTTTTGGAAAAAGGGAACAGAAGCAGCACAGAAGGAAGGGAAGGAGATAATTGCTGGCTTGAACTACAGTACATTTTACTCGTGGGCAAAGGGCCAGCCTACAGCAGGCAGAATGTGCAGGCCCATCTTATTGGGATTCAGGGGTGGGCCTCCGTTCTTGTCCGGAGACAGCTGTAAACCAGCAGCCCATAGCATCGCAATCAGGCGCAGGGTTTTGTCAAGGAATGCTGATTTGTACCGAAGCAGCTTTGTCTGCCTCCGCCGCACCCCTGCCTAGTGAAATGACAGTCAATCTCTGATTCCAGATGACAAGAACTGGATAAAAACTTAAAACAAATGGCGACCTTTCAAAAGATTAATTTGTTTACCAACACAACGCTCCCTCTTCGTCAGCTGAGACGGAGGTGACCTTCACTCTCCCACATCTAGGCCGAGAGGATGCTGACTGTGTCATCTGTTAAGTTCACTCCGTCTCAGCAATTATTCCCTTTTTTATTTTTAGTGACAAGAAGGGTTTATTAATTCGCTCAGCTTCTTGTTATGGTTTATAAATGCAACAAGCTCATTCTGAATTACTGCAGTGTAACATCAATTTGTTTAAATCTAATTCTGCTACCGTTGCCAAATTATGTTGTGACTGTAATTGTGGCCATATGCATGGGCTTAGAACACAATCATGTTTTGAAATCGTCCTTCTATCCACCGCACCGCACCCCCCGCCCTTGACGTCTGCTGTTTCTTCTAATCGTTTGACATTAACACAATTGCCTCCCTTCCATTACTTTATCATCTCAGAAAGACACGCGCTTTCGCTGAGAGGGAGGTTACCATGGACAGCCCAAGCGAGACAGTAAAGAATGAAGGTATGATTTGTGACGTGTGCCTGCTACCCAACTAAGTTAGGGAAAAGCACTGCATAACATATGACTCATAAAAATCTAGAAATCATCGTAGTCTTAAATTCCACCTCATGAATAAATAAAAGATTCTAAGTTTACATTGCATTATATATTTATTTATTTGGAAAGTGGGACCGAAGGACTGGTATAATTCTACAGCAACTCATAGCCTGCCAAAAAGAAAAATGCTTTTACGATTCTTTTCTGGGTCATAACAGTTATAATCAGAGTTATTCGTGCAGCAATTCCGAGCAATGTTTTGTTTGGCTATTTTGTTATGCATTCATAATCGTTCTTTTAAAATTCATGTTAACAGATACATGTTTCAAGCCTTTTAAGAAACGCTTTTTATTTAAAAAAAATAAATCAAAGTCAAATTTTCTGTACATCTTTTAGTGCGTTGCATTATAAAGTCTAACTAGAACTAGACGCCCATGCACAAATACGAACAGTACCAGGGATTTCTTCCCGGCTCCCCATACAAATAAAGATCCGCTCAACAACACGTTACGGAGGCTGTTTGGTTTTTATTTGGCAGATTTAAGATTTGGAAAAAAAATCATGAGTGAGTTTCACTTTTAATTGTTCTATTTTGTCCATTATTTTGCATAATAGAGTCACAGAATGTAAGATTCTGAAGGCAGCTTGTGATACGCCTGTCTGTGCAGAGCGTTTTCAAAGCCCTGAAATCTTCTGGCAGCTCCTTATTACCACGAGGAAAGCACCTCTCCATCAGAAGGAAATACTACTCCCAGCTCCTATGAACTAATAAGGTAGACTGGCTACCTAGTCAAATTTGCTTTGTCAAAACTGCCTCAGATTCTTTACAGGCTTTTGACAAGCTGTTCAAGTTTCATAAGAAGTTAAAGAAACACATGGCCCTCAGCTGCCAAACGGTAATCCCCTTGAAGTGTTCAGAGTAGTTCTGCAAAGTGATTAGCTCTTGGGTTGCTTTTTGAATCAACTGCACCTCTCGATGCTAAGCACACTGCTTCAGCATAGGTAAGGGCTTTTAAAAACCATTTATACAAATGGTAAGACATGGTTGTGTTTGCCCTCAAATGCTTTACATGATCGTTTAAAAACAAATGCCCCAATACTGCTGTCAAAGGGCTTTCTGAACTGTAATTCTGTTTTATAAATCCAAAATGAGAACACTGCTTTTCAGGGCGTGCCACCATATAGTTCTATCAACATAAAAGGATAGAGTCAACAAACCATTTTGATCAAAATGCCAACAGTTCCAGCAAAATACACACAAGTTACCTCCAATTTTAAAATGCTCTGGTGTAGATTTTTACACGGTTGAACCTTATGAAACAAAAGGATCCTTGATAAGGAAAATGCACATACATTATCAATATTCACACAGGACAAAGTGCTCCCCCATATCCGGTTTGCTCGAAGTGCAGGGAAACAATGGGCATGACACACATTTCACTTAGAAATTAGAAAAAAACATAGCTAATAACAAAGATACTCGCCCACATTTTGGGTATAATTGTGCAGCCCCTATTTAAGTCTGAATCTTCTATCAGATTCCTAAAGCAAAGCTTAATCCGCCCTCCAACTAGAGGTTTGCCTTTAAGAATTCCAACGCTCAGCACAGAAAGTTTGCAGGAAATGCTGCCGTTGCCCTAGGCTACAAAGCCTCAGCACTCCACGGGCTAAGCCAATATTAATTCTAGATGGAAGAGAAGAACCAACAATGACAGAAGAGAAATCTGCTTCTGTCTGTACAGCCAGAGAAATAATATTTTTATTTCAAGGGCTTTGGGGCTCATGGGAAGCAGATAAAAACCCTTTCACATTATTCACAGTGACATTTTAAATAAAGTTTCAGCAGGAATAAAAATATCTAACTTTCTGGTTATTTCTTAGGCTATAAAAGTATTTCTATGATAAAGTGCTCTTAAAGCAAACCTGTTAGGATAACATAAAGCACCTATAAAGAGGCTGAAAATATATTTCTAAGTTACACGAAGGAAGTAGGCAGTTGAAAACGTCTGTGAGGGAAATTTGGAAGATTAATCTCAGGGACTATTTTGCTAGGGAGAAAATGGCTCTGCGGTGTACTCCTACGGTTCATCTTGTTTTTAGTTTTAATTTCACCAACATATACATGTAAGAGCTTTTGAGAGGCACAAAGATTTTAAAATGTACTCTGAAAAATGTATAGATTCCACCTCAGTAATTGTAGTATTAGAAATAATCTCAAATTAAATAATTTCACTGTTAAAAATGAAGCACTACTCTCTTAATTCTCCTAAGAAAACCCCACAGCACAGAAAGAGTACAATCTTCACTTTGGGACACTTTAATAGCAAGTCAATGGCAAAAACTAAGAATAGATTCAGAGATCCCTTCATGCGGATCTACATTTGATTATTTTCCCCTCTCATTATTTTGCTGGCATAAAAGATGAGTTCCTGCTTGCTTCAGATTTAGCATATTCTTCGATTCTTACATTGTAGGAGTGTACATAATTTGAAGTAGGCACTTGGCTGTTGTTTTTCTTTTTCTAGTGGTAAGCCTACTATCCAAGATACACAACATTTAAAATTTCTCTGTTAATTCCTTTTGTCATTAAATTACTTTTCCTTGTTATAATTATGGTAGTGCTGAAGAATATCAGATAAGAACTGAGAGGTCTGAATGAGCTACAAACAAGCTTTGCAAAAGGGCTTTACATTTTCTTAATCATTACTAATGACAGACAGAATGAAAACCACTCCTTTTCATCTCCAAAAAATTCATAGGACAAAAGGATCCCAATTTCATTTCAAACACACATTGTCCCTCAGACTACTAATAAATGACTTAATTCTTAAAAAAAATTAAGTGTTCATTAAAACAACTCATTACTTACACGTGCTTTTCTCTGATTAACATATGGCAAACCAATTCCATAGCTTGCATTTACAGCAGCTCGGTGGTGTATGTTTTCAGGATCTTGCATGATTTTTGCATTCAGCCCTATCTTTTGCTGAAACAAAGAAACAATGAAACTTTCATGCCAGCCGAACAAAAATGCTAACATCTTATATTCTCACAGGAATGCTAATTTCTTTGAAAATAATGATTTTAATGTAATTACCCCTGGAAAATATATTTGGGTCTTTTATTTAGGCTGCTAACGGGTTCCTTTAATTCATAGAGAAGGTACTTTGTGCAGATTTTCCTCTATGTATCCAACTGCTCACACAAATATATCCTGAGACGCTATTTCTTCTCAGAAATAATGCTGGAAGCCAACCAAGGTGACAAAGGACGAGAATACCTGCTTTCAATTTAGTTTTAGCTCCCTAAGTTGAGGATTTTGTGAATGAAATCTATACTACAAATACACAGGTAGAGGGCTCCCTTGATCTGCTCATGCGGCGGCCACCTTCCTCCAGGGACACTTGCAGTTAGATCTCGGCTTGGATCTGATCAACTTACCACAATAGATGTATCTCCTCCTTCACAGAGATTTTGCCGTCTCTAAGGATAATCTGTGCTTCCAACTAGAAAAACTACAAGCCTCTTGCTCACACAGATCCATTACTGTTGATGGTTATAGAGAAACCAGGACCGGGCAGCGCAGCGGAGGTTGCGAGGGGCACTGGACAGGCGCCGGAAGCCCTGGGCGCCAGCTCTACCTCCACCCTGGACTGCAGAGCGGCGGCGCCCTGTGTAAGTCACCTCTCTGGACATCCGTTTCTTTACTTGTAAAATGTGACAATTTGGACTTGATCATCTCCTGAGCCCTCCCCCAGTTTTGGCATTCTATGGCTCGAAGCTTGGAATGTGCTACTAACCAACAGTTTCTAAACTCTTGCGTGACTTTTTATTGTGATATAATTCACACCCCATCAAATACAATCCTTTAGAATATATAATCCAATGGTTTTTAGTATATTCACAGAGCTGTGCAAGCATTGCAGCTAATTCTAGAATATTCTCACCACGCCAAAATGAGACCTCCTGCCCATTCACAATCCCCCTTTCCTCCTCTCCTGAGCACCAGGTTATCAGTAACCTGCCTCCTGTTTCTATTGATGTATGTATTCTGGACATTTCACGTGAATGAAATCATAGAATAGGCACCTTGGTGACTTGGAGTATTTTTTTTTTAAGAGGCTGGAGGTACTATGAACAACCTTAAAAGCTGATGTTAGTTCAACTAAGTCTCACCGTTCTGAAGCTGAGGGTGTATAGCTCGGTGGGAGAACACTTGCCTAGCATGTGTGAGGCCCTGGGTTTAATCCCCAGGACCAAAAAAACAAAAAACAAAAAAAACCCAAATAGTGTCTTAGTTCTGAGATATCTGATGCCATGTAGAAACCACCGTAGGAACCAGATAGATTGGATCACGATTCAGTTATTTCTTTAATCATAAGCATTCATAAATGGCCTAAGGTCAAAGTATAGGGAAAAGCTATAAAAAGAACTTTTGGAATGTAATGTCGACCAGATATAAGCTACTTTTTAACACATGCTCCAAGCCTTCCTTGTATTTGTAAAGTAGCATTTTAGCAACCAAATCTACAAATAACTGCCCTCCACCGTCTGGTCTATGTAACCCACGCAGAGACACAGGTTGAACACGGCGTATCCCGTAACTTGCTTGTTTAGGGGGAGAGGATAACAGAGGGCCAGCGTGCCTCATTACAAAGGGCTTGCCTTCTGTGGCTAACCCACGCTCACAGCACTACTCTAGGGTTTTTGCATGGGAGTCTAATGCCTCTTTTATTTAAATTAATACCTGAACATAATTTTTTTCCTTCTTAATTAAACTTTGAGAATAATTTCCATTCTACCAAGGATCAGGAAATTGCTAATAGGTATTATATTGACTGGATGCAGTTTCTATAATTAGGGTATTTTTAAAATGTGTATTCTGGATACAGTTGCTGGTAATAGCTTCATCTATCATGTCTGAGCTTTGTGAGAACTTTTTAATTCTGGGATCCTTGTCTCCGCGGACCAGAGCAGTTTTCTTTGTTTTATTGTGCAACTTCCACTTTGTGTGGTTATGGGGCTGGTGCAGGGAGAAAGTGACCAAATACAGAATCGGTGTTAATCCTGCCATTAAAATCCAGTTGCTGTCTGGCCAGTTTCGCAGATCTGTAGCACTGGACAAAGATATTTCTAGAAATAAACCAGTACGTAAATAGAAACAAAAATGACAGCTTGTAACACAAATTCCTTATTGTTGGCTTCAACAGCAGGAAAGGTCTCTTAAAATTATTAATAGTCTAATATTTACTCTTTTGAACCGAAGTATGTGTATACCAGAATAAGAACAGGTAGCATGCCTAATTTAATTTCCCTATAAAAACATTAAATTAATATATATTTAGATAATATTAATATATCAAATGGGTTTACTGAAAACCACTACCAAACACATTCAAAACATAAATTTGTCTTACAAATCATCTATAGGAGAATACTTATAAGCATTAGTAGATCCAGGAGAAGGTTTTTTCCAAGAAAAAACAATTATAGATATTTTAAAAGAAAAATAAAATTAAGCATTCCTTTAAGCAGAAAAACGTGTTCTGGAAGATGATCATTTTTGACCAACGCTATGATAAATATCAGAAATAATTTCAAAAAAGTTTTCTTCAACCGGTTCAGAAAAGACAGCAATTTATTTAATCTATCTTGAGTCACTGCACAATCTAAACTTTGTCTTCTCTCCTTTTGATAGTAATTACAAGCAGATATATCAAATGTGACTCTCATTTAGACTTCGGTTTGTAAGAACAAAAGTTATTATCAGAGCCAATTACTATTTTACCTACATGGCTGCACAGAAGCAGGGAGCTCAATTTTCATCTCATCAGTGATTTTGTGGTATTTATTTTATTACTATGCCCACAAAGCTATGTAAGAAGGAAATAGCTTATGCTATTAAAACTAGGGTTGGAATATAAGAGGCTAGGGTTTCTTTTAGAAGAACTTCTGAATTAAAAACACTAGGCATCTTGTAATGCCAGCTCCCCAGACATGGGCAGGCCATAAAACGCCACTCGTCTGAGCAGTGGCTCCCACACAGAGTAATGAAAACTGAAATGCTTCACAAAGTTGAGAGAGCCTACTTACCAAGTTACAGTGTTCTCTGCACAACGTCCTTCTCAACAGTGTTTGCCACAAGGAATGTCTTCTAAAGTGGGGACTGCTTACTGTCGTACTCCCACTGATCAAAGGGATCTGCCATTTAATCTCAGAGCCGGAGAGAAGACAAATAGCAAAGTAATTCTCCTACCTTTCACTCTCACTGTAATGGTGAGGACAATAGCCATTACGTCCTGGTTCCAGTCCTATGATACAGATTCCTCAGCTGAAAAGCCGAATAATAATACCCGGGCTGCAAGGTTATTTCTGAGGTTCAGATGACTAAAGCATGTTAAGTATCTAAAGTGCTATACAGGGGCCAACTGTAAAGGAGTTCCGACTAGCCAAAAAATAATGACTACAATGGATTGAAACATTCCAAATACAGAAAACCCATGAGTTCTTAGTATTTCCCCAAAAACCTAACAGCAAAGTTGATAAGTTAATCAAAAACTGGTGAATAAAAAAGGAATCAAGTCTTTATCCTACTTTTCCTCAAAAAACTGTTCTACCCAGGACTCTCTACGGAATAGTTTTTCATAGAAGCTAATGAATGCTGAGGAAATGAAGGAATTATAAAAATCATTAGTTCACAATTCCTAATGAAATAATATATTTAGGTAAACACCAGTTTACTAATGCTACTCAGTGAAAGCTTATGGAGGGTTTTGTCAAAGATCAAGCTGGTAATACCTGGAGTTACTGAAAAATGTTAATATCATTAAGAGAGAAAAAAAAGAAATTGCCTCCTGATAAACTGTAAAAGAATGTACACAGCAGGACCTATGAAGCATTCCTGCCAAGAAGATGCAACCTGGAATGAATCAAACTTACAGACAAAACTACAACTTTAGAAGATACAAGGGAGAGAGGAACACATAAAATGACACCATGAGATTGCAATCAACAGATCCAGATCATAGAGGAAATTTACATGAAAAATGACCTGGTTTCTTCTGCAAATAAATGCCATTTTTTAAATGACAGAAACTGTCATAGATAAAACAAGACACCACTGCACTGTGTGACTTATTTGTATCCTCAAACAAACAACAGAAAGACAATTTTAATACGACTAGGGGAAACTGAGCATGGACTGGTTATTATATAATATTAAAAACTATATAATATTATATAATATAAAATTTAAAATGTGATAATAGTTACCTTTTCATTCTCAGCCAAGTGTGGTGGTGCATACCTGTAATTCTAGCGCTTGGGAAACTGAGCCAGGAGGATTGCCATGAGTCCAGGGCCAGCCTGAACTGCAGTGAAATCAGTGAACTTCTGTCTCCACAAACAAACAAACAAACAAACAAACAAAGCCTTATCAAAGAATATACTATGTGGTGAAATGATCTGACATTGCCAAAAAACATAGAGTACAGTATAGAGAGTCTTTCCCAGGCCTCATCAAGGCCCAGGAGTTCATATTTGTGATCCCATGAAAAGTTATTGGAATCCTAGCGGGTTAATTCCAATCTACCACTTCCAGGGCAGCCCATGGCGAGAATAAAGACACTAAGGCATATTGGTAGTTATGGGGAGTCCAGGGGTCCTAAGCCCAGCCACGATGATGGCCATCGGGAACAAAGGCCTCGACCCAGGGCCGAACCCAGGTTTTATTCATTCGTGAAGAAGGGAGTGGCTGGAGGACGAGTGACTGTGAGAACCGCGGGAAGCGTGTGAGTGCTGTGAGCTGGGCTGGGTAGGAGGCCTGAAACCACCTCTGCGATATGCAGAGAGAAAGATCCGCAGAAAGAGTCATCTGTATAGCACAATGGAGATAGAATCTAAGGTTTGGGGGTCGGTGCTTCAGCTCTGATATGTAATCTTTCAAGCCCTAGGGAGTCATAGTCTCTATCCCAAGGCTCCATCCCAGCCGACAACATGGGCTCACACATCCCACCTCATCCCAGCTCACTCAAGGGAGCAAGGGGCGGGTTCTGGTCAGGTCGGGGAAACACGCTTGCCATCTCCCAAGACTGCCATCAGGACCTCGGCTAGACCGATACGCATTGCTTAAAGCCAACTGAAGGGGTAAGGAAAAGTCCCAGGCAGCTCTGTACACCTCAGTACATGGGAACAGGGCCAGGCTCAGCCAAAATAGAGACAGTTGCTCCTCTTTCAAGGACAGTCCCCTGGGTGGTCCTCCACAGTAAACAGATGATACAAGAATGGTAAAATTATGCTAACTGTTAAAACTCGGCAGTGGCTCCATGGATTTTATTTTGTAGCTATTCAAAAATATACTTTTTTAATAAAAAGCCATTATAATTATGGTATGATCAAAACATAATTATTCATATTTTTTGAGACAGTGCCCTGCTGTGCAGTTCAGGCTAGTTTTGAACTCACTTTGTAACCCATGCTGGCCTCGAACTTGTATCAATCCTCCTGCCTTAGCCTCCTGAGTGCTGGGATTACAGGCACATTATTTTATTTTTATTTCAGCTCTGTCATCCTATGCGCTATGACTTTCCCTCTTATCTCCCTGTTAGGGCCAGAAGCATCAAGGAGCGGAAGCCCCCACGACTGACTACAGCATCCGTAGCCCCACGCGGCTTCCAAATAGCCCAGCTACCGCCCAGCTCCTTCCGGTCAAAAGCTTTGAACTGTGCTACCTCCACGCAGAAGTGCCCTTCCTGTCATTCCTGTGGGAGTTGGACTGGAGAAGAAAAGGTGGAGGCAGAGAGCTGCCATTTACTCAGCCCCTTTTGTGCCAGGCACCAGGTAGGGGGGCATTGTTACAGCCAGCTAATTTACTTCAGTCCTTACATGGGCAAGAGAGCCAGGGGTGGTGGAGCACGCCTGTAATCCCAGCACTTGGGAGGCTGAGGCAGGGGTATCGTTGTGAGTTCAAGACCAGCCTGGGCTACAAAGTGAGCTCAAGGCCAGCCTGAAATGCATAGCAAGACTCTGTCTCAAAAAAAAAAAAAAATTGGCAAAAGAAGAGCGTGTGACACTATCAGTACTTGTAATGAGGACAACTGAGTGACTTCTCACGGTTGCACAACCCACAAAGGGGGAGGCAGTATTGGATTCATCTCTGAGTCCAAAGCCCCCTTGTACCACAATGTGCTGCTATCTGTTAAAAGTATGGTGGTGTGTGTCCCTGCCCTCACTCTTCCCAACAACCTCAAAAAATCAGGTGCACCCTTAAAGTCAAGACGCCTTCACCATAGCCTCTCCACAAATGCACCGGATGAGAGGATAAAATTATTGGGATCATCACGGAGGGACAGGGGCCAGACCAACTCCTGGGCCCCTAACCCCCTCATCATTAAAAGCATGATACATGTTATCTTCTGAGGCAGTCAGGACAGAAACGCTGCTTTTCCAAAAAAAAGACATTGACTTTTCATTTGAGCCTACAGGTACCCAAAGAGTCACTAACACCAGGATAAAGTTTGGCGTCTCTTTGTTCATTTTGTGTCTGTCTCCTTCATTACTTTAATTTTGGGGTCAGATCCCCGCTCAGCTCTGCAGGTAGTCATGTTAATCACATGAGACGTGTCTGCTGAAAGGCTACTCATAAAAGGTTTGTTTGCCCTGAGATTACCTATCTCATCTGCCTTCAAGGCTGAGGATGCCGAGAGTAACTACGGGATTCTCGTGGTTTGCAGGGACATTCAAGTGCCAGCTTTGACAATGTCCTATTCCAGACCCATGGAATGGTGCCTGGGACTCTGACCATTTCTCTAAACCTGCAGTCACCTTGGGTTCCAGCCAAGTCTCTGAAAAACTGAGGCTGCCCCCAGCCCGAGCAGAAGGAATTATTTCATGGGGACCACACAGCCTCCTTCTCATTGTAAGGAATTCCCTGGGGCCACCTTGTAGAAACAGAATATGGATAATGGTCAACCAGACCCCAGCCCAGCCTAGACACCCCCTAAAAGCTGGGCCCTTTGCTTTGCTAACACCCACCCAGTGCCATGCGTGGCACCTGCAACTCGTCCTCTCTGCTCTCTGCCACCTCCCTGTGAAAGCTGTGCCTGCCTTCTCTTCCTCCCTGGCCTGGTTTTCAATTTCCATGATCTCTGGGTCCAAGGACACCATGTCTGATGTCATTCCTAGCTGTCCATCCCACACGTTAACATCTCCTGTCTCCACAGGTACTGCCGGGGTTCGTGCCATCAGGGACTGCTGTGTAGGCTTCTGTAACGTTCCCTAAGGATGGATCCCTCTGCTTCCGATCCATCCTGTGCGGACCACCTGCCTCCGAGTGCCAAGGGGACCATATCTCTTACCCTTAAGCCTCCTGGTAGTTTCCCTTAGGGAGGCTGGTCTGACCTCTCCCTAACCCCATCCCCCTCTCCAGCCACTCCCTCCTCGCAGCTGTGCTCCATGCTGACTGAACATCCAGCTTCACGGACAGACGTCACAGGCTCCCCACCGCTGTGACCAAGCACGCCGGCCCCTCTTCTGGGGATGCTTTTGCTGCCCTCAAGGCTCTTCTTGGGATGCTTTCTTCAAGGAATGTAAAGACTTGGCCAACAAATACACATTTGTAAAGGTCCTTTATTTTTCTGTCTAGTACTCCATTGTGTATAAATAATTTTTTGCCCATATATCTGTTAATAGACAAATTGGCCACTGTCAAGATTCAACTATTAAATAAGAATAAAAAATAAATAAAAAAGACTTAACTGTTATGAATTGTGCTGCTATAAACATGGGTCTGCATGTATCACTGTCATATAATATTTTTCACTCTTTCATGAAGATACCTAGAAAAGGAATAGCTGGGTCTAATGGAATTTCTATTTTTAGTTTGTTGGGGTTTTTTTTCTTTTTTTCTTTTTCTTTTTTGGTATCAGGAGTTGAACTCAGGACCTCTCACTTGCCAGGCAGGTGCTGTGCTGCTGAGCTCTGTCCCCAGCCCTCTATTTTCTGTTTTTTGAGGAACTGCCACACTGATTTTCAAAGTGGTTGTACTAAGAGTGCTTTTCCCCCACAGCCTCGATAGCATTTATTATTATTATTTGATTTCTTGATAATGACAATTCTTTCTGGGGTAAAATAGAATCTCACTGTTGTTTTAATCTGCATTTCTCTGATGACTGGAGATGTTGAACATTTTTTCATGCATTCCTTGGCCATTTCTACTTCTGGAGAAGTGTGTCTGTTCATTTCACTCGCACACTTTTTGACTGGGTCTTTTATTTGGTGGGTCTAATTTTTTTTTTTTGAGTTCTTTATATATTCTAGATACTAGTCCTCTGAAAAATAGCTGGAAAAAATGTTCTCATTCTGTACTGTGTCTCTTCACTCTATTAGTTGTTTCTTTTGCTGTCCAGAGGCTTCTTAACTTGATATGATCCCATTTGTTGATTCTTGATAGTATTTCTTGTGCAGTTAGGGTTCTGTTCAGGAAGTTCTTGCCTATGCCTATGTCCAGCAGGTTGTTTTTTTCTTAATACTTAGGTCTTTGACACATTTTGATTCTAGATTAGTACAGGGTGAGAGATACGGATCTAGATTCAATCTTCTACATGAGAATAGCCAGTTTTACCAGCATTTATTTATCTCTCTTCCAGTGTATTTTTGGGTCCCTTTGTCAAAGATTAGATGGCTAAATGTGCCTGCACATGTTTCTGCATCCTCTATCCTTCCACTGAAACTTAAGTCTGTTTTGTGCCAATACCATGCTGATTCTATCACTGCAGCTTTGTAATACAACCTAAAATCTGGAAGTGTGATGCCTCCTGCTTTGTTCTTGTTGCCCAGAGTTGCTTTTGCTATTCTGGGTCTCTTCTGGTTCCATACGAATTTTAGGATTGTTTTCTCTTGTTCTGTGAAGAGTACTGCTAGGATTTTGATTGGTGTCTTAGTTACTTTTCTTGTTGCTGAGACAAAATACCTGACACTCAAAGTTAAAGAAAGAAAGGTTTATTGTAGCTCACAGTTTGTAGAGGTTTTAGTTCATAGTTGACTGGCTGTAAGGCAGTGTGGTGTTATAGACAGGCATCAGAGAGGAGAAATAGATATGACGGACAGAAGGCAGCAAAGTAGCAAAGTAGCAAGCAAGACGTGACAACCTTCTTTCTGTCCCTTATGTTTTATCCAGGGTGGGCACCACTCACATCCAGGAAGGACCTTCCCATTATCTACTTTTAGAACTGTGCCAGACCAATCAGTGGATTAATTTAGTAATCACACACTGTCTTGGTTACTTTTCTCATGGCTGAGACAAAATACCCAACACCCAAAGTTAAAGGAAGAAAGATTTACTTTGACTTGTAGTTTGTAGAGGTTTCAGTTCATAATCAGCTGGCTCCAAGGCAGGGTGGCATAGCGGAGGGGCATTTCAGTGGAGAAACAGTCCGTGGCAGGCAGAAGACAGAAGGCAGAAAGCAGAAGGCACCAAGCTACAAGGGACAATAGCAGCTTCTTTCTGCCACCTTTATATTCCACGTAGGCTACCTGGGTTAGGGCAGGTGCCAAACCAATCAGTAAACTAACTTAGTGATCACACGCCCTTCATCCTAGCATCTCTCACTCTACATTGAGCCACCTCTGAAGAGCCCCACCAATGACTGCGTGAGGCTGGGGGAAGACATCTAGACACAAGCCATAACCCTCGGGGCTGCATTAAATCCACGTAATAGTTTTGGGAGTGTGGGCACTTTGACAATATTCCTATCTAGGCACGGGAGTATCTCTCCATTCCCTGATGTCCTTTTTGATCTTCCTCTTCAGAGCACTGTCAAGATCATTTACTTCCTTGGTCAGATTCGTTCCTAAGTATTTAATTTTTCTTGATGTTATTGTAAATGGTATTGTTTCCTTAATTCCTTTCTCAGTGAGTTCATTATTCGTGGACGGGAATGCTCTTGGGTTTTGTAGGTTGAATTTATAATCTGATCCATGGGTGAATTTGGGTATTAATTCTCGCAATCTTTTTGTGGGATTTTTGGGGTCTTCTATGTGGAGGATCGTGGCATATGCAAATAATGCCAATTTGACTTCGTTTTTTTTCCTACACGAATGACTAAAGGAATAAGAACTTGATGTTTAGTGAGAGGCAATAACTCCAGAAGCTATTAAGGCCTTAATAAGATGTTGGCCATAATAGCAGGGGATGAGAGGCGTGACATTTGTTTCGTTATGACAAGAAGGCAGACAAAGAATATAAATCTACACATAAAAGGATTTATAGATAGAGCAAATAGAAAGGTTAGGAGTAATTTCTGCATGCTTAAAGACTAGAAGAAAATTGTTTAAATAAGACAAAATGTAATCCTCTCATGTATACCAAGTCCAAAGGTAGATGGTAAGGGTTGTTATGAAAGTCTGTAATGTAGCTAAGGACACTCCTTCCAGCTCAAGACTCTGCTATGCTAATAGATGGGCCTCTTCCTCCTGGTCTAAGATTGCTGCTAGGGTTCCAGCCATCATAGTTTCACTCCAGGAAGTAAAAGAGAAAAAGAAGAAAAGATGAAAGGGCACAAGCCCTTTTAAGGAGTCTTCCAGAAAAATAAAATACTGAGAGAAAGCGATGGCAGTACCAAACCACTGAATCCATGAGAAGAGACCTGACATTAAACAGCATAAATTCCTGTTGGGGTCTATTGTTGAATATCAGAAGGAGACCACTGCTGGTATGCTATTTGTTTAGCTGCTCAGAGAATCCATCAAAGGCCCAGTTTCTTTCCATCCTTCTGTGCCAGCATCCTCAGAGTGTGGCCTTTTTTGTTAATGCTTGGCATCTCATGGCTACAAGATGGTTGCTGCAGCTCCGAATGTCATGCTTGTGTTCAAGGCAGAAAGAAAGGAAGAAATGGAGAAAGAGCAAACAGATAATACCAGCTGTGACTACTACTTTCAGGAAAGCAAAACACTTCCTAGAACCACCCCGCAGTCAGGAGCTGCTCAGTGCCCGCTGGACAGAACGGGGACACGCGGTCACACTTCACTGCAGGAAGGGGCTGGAAATGAGGACTCTTACTCTCCGTGGCCTGATGCAACTCCAGGCAAAATCCAGCTCTGTCTGCAGTGCAGACGGGGCAATGGGCACTGGGAAGAAAAGCAGTAGTTTCCAGAATGTAATATAGCTGAGGAAGACAAGGGCCACACAAAGTGACAGACGGTGGAACAAGGGGAGACCGGAGGGCTGCAGAGCCTCGTGGCATTAAAGCACTGTTAGGAGAACACTCCGGACATGAGCTAGAGACCGGGTCGCAGAGGCCAGACTGCCGACCCCGCAGCAGACTGTAGAGACGCTGCACTTAATGCTCACAACAGAGCCCAGGCGTCGGGCACAGTCCCGGCTCTGCTGGAGCTCAGTTTCTAAACCTCTGTCGGTCACCCTCACCACACTGCCAGTAGAATAAGGTCTGTGTCACCCACATTTAGCACACAGCAGCATTTAAACCAAAATATTCACGGCAATGAGACAGCATGTGCACGAGAAAAGACTTTCTAAAAAGTTTTACTACGTCTGCGTGCTTACAATCTGCCACGGTGACAAAAGCATCAGCTAAAAGCAGTGCTACGCCAAAGAGGACATTCTGTCCAACTTTGATGGCACATGGGCCAACTGCCAACCCTGTGACCTTCCTTTCGTACTGCAGCTAATCCCTGAGATGGCGCGGGGAAGGCTGGCTCTCTGTACACCAGGGGTCAGCATGTTCTAGGAAGCCAAGGACAAAGGCATTTGAGACTTGAGATGCCACCTTTGGGATGTTATTGAGCCACGGAACGTCATAGAGTAAAACTCGGGAGCTCTCTACAGTGGTACTGGGTAGCTTGTGTTTCCAGAAAAGATGCTATGAGTTAAAAATATGTAGCAAGTAGAATCTTCGTATGTAAATGTTATTAATCAGCAGAGACTTAACCCCCGCCCCCTCCTTAAAATTTTAACCAGATCATGTTAAATCACTAAGTTGCCCAGGTTGGGTTCAAACTTGTGATCCTCCTGCCTCAGCCTCCCACAGCGCTGGCACTGCAGATGTGAGCACCACACCTGCTAACACCCTATTTTCGATGTCTACTTTAAATAGAAACCGAAATACCATACCTAATCATCATGATCCATTAGCGATAACTTGCATACATGGTAAAGTATAAATTCCTTTGAGTATAAATGTACCTACTTCACTATATACTACGTGTAGATATTTCAGTATATACACTGTACTATGTATATACAAATTACAGTAAAACAGTACTGCATGTGATTGAGTCTTATAATCCACGATACACAATTCTAATGCGGCTTCATAATCACCACATTAGTGTCAATAAATCAGTAAGTGGATAAATGCAATAAATCAGAAAGTGACAAAATCACCTTTACCAAGAGCACTGCATTGAGAGGTTTCTTTGCAAAGGTTTAAAGGAACCTATCTAAGGAAAACTCTGGAGGCAGAGCCATGGGCAGACAGAATCAGGAACATATTTTGCTCTTTTCTTTAATTCAGCTGTAAAATTCTCTATGGCAAACAGGCAAAGAGATCAAGCCTTTGTTTGTTTGTTTGTTTGTTTGTTTTAGATTTTGAGACTGGTCTTGAACTCATGATCCGCCTGCCTTCGCCTCCCAAGTGCTGAGGTTACAACCCGCCACCACACCCAGTTTAAATTTTTGTTTTTAACAGTAGTGAGGAGAAGCCAGAACCTGAGGTCAAAATAGATCTATGTTTGAATCCCCGCTCTGTCATTTCTTAGCTGTAAGCTACTGTCTTGTCTTCAGTTTCATCACCTAGAAAATGAGGATCACAGTAATTCTCTCCTCAAAAGCCTGAGAACTTAGGATGTGAGTGCATCCTCCTGTCTAACGCAGGCTCTCCCCGCGGACATCACTTTCTTACCCAGCAGCCACAGCGTGTGCAGAGACCCGGATCAAACCAGCCCTCTGGCGAGAGCCTCTCTAGCCTTGGGAATAACCGCATGCACACAGCGGTTGCAAGACCTGGCCTCCGCTCCCTTTTTTACTGAACCTCTCTCCCTTTGCCGTTCGCACCCCTGACTTCGATCCCCGCCACGTGCTGCCTCCACAGCCTGGCACGCACGAGGCTGGCTCTTCCTATCCATCAACTCTCTGCTCCGGCGAAACCACCCCGACTCTTCCTCTCGTCCCTGGCTGTCCTCTCACCAGTGGACGTGCTGTATGCTCACTTTTCAAATTATTTTTGTTGTTGGTTTCCTAACGCCCACTCTACCCTAGAACGCAGGCTCCATGGGCGCAGACAGATGTGACTGATGCCTAAAAAGTAGCGTCTGGCACATACTAGGTCAATAATAGATGCCAACCAGAGCTTATCAATCAGTAATAAGATGAACAACCAACTCTGATGTAGCCCTCGCTGTCGATGAGCACTGCTGACACCATTTGCATACATTCATTCATTTTTTCCTTACAATGGCCCCAGGGGGCAGGTACTCTCTTTGGGCCCATTTTGCAGATGAGGAGCTGCAGCACAGGGTGGCTAATGATTTGCCAGAGGACAGCTGGTAAGTGGTAGGGCCCGGCTATGAACCTGTCACCCTAATGCGCAAGTCTATCACAGGCTACAGATGTCTAGGTGCTGGTGACCGCAGTATACTAAATACAGTGCCTCTGCTTTAGAAGCAAAATAATCAGATGCACGGAGGAAACCTCAACTGATCTAGGTTTGGATAAAAGAGCAGTAAAAGTCACGTTGGGGATAATTGGGGCAATCTGACTAGAACTGGGTATTTATTATATTCAATTAATACTATATTATTGTTGACTTCATAATGGTGCAAGTAGGAAACTGGTCCATTTTTAAAGATGCCTGCTAGAAACGACCAGAGGTGAAATGCCATTAGATCTGAACTTTAAAACACTTCAATAAAAACAGATGGAGCAAAAATGGCAAAGGTTAGCAGTTGTTAAATCCAACTGAGGGGGAGAAGTGGTTACGCACACACTATTTTGGGCATTAGCTAAGTCGGTTCAAGGTGCTACAACAAAATACCACAGACTGGCTGCCTTCAAGACAACAGAAATGTGTCTCCCACAGCGGCAGCACCTGGGGAGCCCACAATGGAGGCCTTGGCAGCTTCAGTGTCTGGTGAGCGCTCGCTCACTCCCTGGATCATGGGCGGGGGAGTTTTCCCACGGAATCCGCACGGAGAGCAGGGCTGAGGCAGCTCTCGAGGCTCCTTCGGAAGAGCCATCCTGTTCACCAGGGCTGCACCCACAGAGCCTTCAGCACCTGGGCATCTCCGGAAGGCCCCTCTCCAAATGCCATCGCATCTGATTTAGGATTTAACATGGGAGTTGCAGGGAGGTGGGCAAGGAAACAAACACTCCATATATACATTAAAATGGGGTATTATAATTTCCCCCAGGCTGACTTAGAGCTCTTGGCCTCAAGTCATTCTCTTCCCTCAGCCGCTCAAGAAGCTGGGACTACAGGCAGTGCCTCTGTGTTGGCTAGAAGTACTGCATGTTTGAATGTTTTCATAATAAAGAGGTTGATTTGGCTTTTTTTTGGTCATTGTTTTGTTTTGATTTTTTGTTTCTATTGTTGTTTTTAAGACGAGGTCTCACAGTGTAGTTTGGGCTGGTCTTGAACTCACTATGTAGCCCAGGCTGGCCTCAAACTTCCAGGGATCTTCCTGCCTCAGCCTCCCGAGTGCTGGGATTACAGGTGTATTCCTCCATGCCAAGCCCCAAGAAGGCTTTTTAAAAAGCCATAGGAAAAGAAAAAGAAATCTTTTCAAAAAGTCACTGTTCTCCTGGAGTTTACATTGTAACAAGAGGCCAGAGGCCACAGTGCCCGGCTCCTTGCAGTCCTCTCTGCAATCCTTGTGCGCATCCTGCTGTCCTCACCATTCCACAAGAAAACTGTTTCACCCCACTATGAGTGAGGGGTCACTCACACTGAGAGATACGGGAAGGAAGTTGCCTGTTCTGATTCTCTCTCTGTCTCTCTGTCTCTCTCTGTCTCTGCCTGTATCTCTGTTTCTCTCTCCTACTCTTCCTTTCCTCCTTCAGTCCATCTCTCTCTCTGTCTGTCTTTCCATCTCTCTCTCTCTAGTACTGGGGATCGAACCTGCGTATTCCACCTCTGAGCTACATCCCAGCCCTTTTTAGTCTTTGTTTTGTGACAAAGTCTCATTAAATTGCCCAGGCTGGACTTGAAAGTTTGATCCTCCTGCTTCAGCTTCCAGAAGAGCTGGGATTACAGGTATGTACCACCATACCTAGTTTCCTTTCTTCTTTTTTTTTTTTTTAATTTTATTTTAAAGACAAAAGAATGGAGACATATGAACCAGAAAAGCCATAAACAATACAGAAAATACAAAGTTATACAGAATATAGTAGGGAATTAGAACTGGATGTTGTATTACATAGTTGTCTTCACATTAGTTAACACAAAAACATTAAAGGAAATACCAAATTATAGATAAGATAGTAGG
>PVLD010005298.1:0-113809 GCA_004027595.1 Dinomys branickii | reverse complement strand
ACAAATTGTGCTGCTATAAACATGGGTGCACATATATCAGAGTGATATGATGCTTTCAGATCTTCTGGGAAAATACCCAGAAGGGGAATAGCTGGTTTGAATGGAACCTCTAGACCTAGTTTGCTGAGGAATCTCCAAACTGCTCTCCACAGTGGTTGCACCAGTCTGCATTCCCACCAGCAGTGTAATAGAGTCCCTACTTCTCCACAGCCTCGCCAGCATTTGTTATTGGAAGATTTTTTCATACTGGCCATTCTTACTGGGGTGAGATGGAATCTCAGTGTTGTTTTTATTTGCATTTCTCGGATGACTAAGGATGTGGAACATTTTCTCATATATTTATTTGCCATTTGTACTTCTTTATCTAAGAATTGTGTATTCATCTCAGATGCCCATTTCTGGATTGGGTCTTTGAATCTGGATAGGTACATGTTTTTTAATTCTTTGTATGTTCTAGATAGAAGACCTTTGTCTGAGGGACAGTTAGCTAGGATTTTTTCCCAATTTGTGGGTTTTCTTTTTACTTTGCTGGTGATTTCTTTAGATGTACAAAAACTTTTCAGTAGGATGAGGCCCCACTTATTGATTCTTTGAAGTGTTTCCCTTGCAGTTTCATTTTTGTTCATGAACTCTCTGCCTACTCCTATGTTTTCAAGATTTTTACCTACTTTCTCTTCCAATAGATTTAGAGTTCCTGTTTTCATATTGAGATTTGTGATCCATTTTGACCTGAGTTTGGTGCATGGTGATAGACGTGGGTCTATGTTCAGTTTTCGGCAAGAGGCAAGCCAGTTTTTCCAGCACCATTTATTAAACAGGTCATCCTTTTTCCAGTGAGTTTGGTTGGCTCCTTTGTCAAATATTAGGTAGCTGAATGTGTTTTTCATTGTGGTTGCATCTTCCAGTCTGTTCCATTGATCCTTAGGTCTATTTTTTAGCCAGTACCAGGTTGATTTTATTACAGTTGCTTTGTAGTATAATTTCAGGTCAGGGATTGTGATTCCACCTGACTTGTCCTTGTTGACCATGATTGCTTTTGCTATTCTGGGTCTCTTCTGGTTCCAGATGAAATTACGGCATATTTTCTCTAGATCTGTGAGGTATGCTAATGGTAGTTTAATGGGAATTGCATTGAATCTGTACAACAGTTTTGGTAGTATGGCCATTTTTACAATGTTAGTTCTTCCTAACCATGAGCAGGGTATGTTTTTCCATTTATTGAAATCCTCTTCGATTTCCTTTTTGAGAGTACTGTAGTTTTCACTGAATAAATCTTTCACATTCTGTGTTAGATTCATTCCTAAGTATTTTAATTTCTTGAATGCTATTGTAGAGGGTATGGTTTCCTCAATATCTCTCTCAGTCTGTTTGTTGTTCGTGTATAGGAATGCTATTGATATTTGGGTGTTGACTTTGTATCCAGCTATGCTGCTGAATTTGTCAATTAATTCCAGGAGTTTCCTTGTGGAGATTTTGGGGTCCTCCATGTGTAGTATCATGTCATCTGCAAATAGTGATAGTTTAACTTCTTCCTTTCCTATCTTTATTCCTTTTATTTCTCTCTCTTTTCTAATTGCTCCGGCTAATGCTTCCAGGACTATGTTGAATAGGAGTGGTGACAATGGACATCCTTGTCTTTTTCCTGACTTTAAAGTGAAAGCTTTCAGTTTTTGTCCATTTAGTATGATGTTGGCTGTTGGTTTTTCATAGATGGCTTTGATCAGATTGAGGTAGAGGCCATCTATTCCTATTTTTTCTAAGGTTTTTAACATGAATGCATGTTGGACTTTGTCGAAAGCCTTTTCTGCATCTATTGAGATGATCATGTGGTTTTTGTCTTTGGCTGCATTGATATGATGTATTACATTAATTGATTTCCGAATATTGAACCATCCCTGCATTCCTGGAATAAATCCTACCTGGTCATGGTGACTTAGGTCACTTTATTGTAAGGAATAGTAGATGATTAATTATCTGATCAATTTTGCATGTCTATACCTATTTTCCTGAATATACAATTAGAAATTATCAATTTGTAATGCAACAACCATTGATGATTCCCTGTCACCCTATCTGTAACTGAGATTGAATTGTACTATTCTTATGCTGCTTTGTGTATGTTTGTTAATATCTTTTTGTTTTTTTACTATACTTTTAAAATTTAAAAAATGCATATATAAACAAGATAGCTAAGAAAATTGTTCTCCTAATTTTTGTTAGTTCATTGAAAGGGAAATTTAGTGCTTACTTTGTTTGATCAAGATTGCATGTCTGTGTCTGGTAATTTGAGTGTAATATGAAAAAAAACCCCACTATTAATTACCTATCATCTTGCTTTGAAATTCTCTTATCAGTTTTAGTTTTTTCCCTTTTTAAAATAAAAAAAATAATTAAATAAGATTTAAATAAATGAAAGACACCCTACATCCACAGTTGGAAAACATGAGGGATTCAATTCAATTCTGATCTGAATTTTAGTGGCTTTTGTCTCAGAAGTGGAGAAGCTGATCCTATGTTTCAAATAGATCCTGGAAGGATGTTTATATTCATTATCAAAATTGTAGTTCAGGTATACAAGTTAAAACTTGAACATTTGCAATTTATCTTCCCTCATCTAATCTCAGCAAGGGTATTAAAATCATCATTGATTGTTTTTCTTTGTGTTCTGAAATATAAGTGTCACATGTTAGTGTTCTTATTTGAGAATCCAGACACTGTTTTCTATGGTAGATTTCTTACAATATTGATATAACATCTTTTTTTCTTTACATATTTTGCAAATTTCAAAATAAACACTATCTAAATATTTGAATTGATTGTTAAATTTTAAACCATTAACTCCTTCTGTAGTGTATTGTGGACATTATATTATCATCATAGTTTTTATCCAACTAAAATGTTAATACTTTCCTCTACAAGAGTCATTCTAACTTATATGTCATTTCTTTGAAGAGATGTACTAATGAGGGTTAAAATGATCAAAAATTAGGAATGAAAAATACTGTAGAATACAAAGGGTGTGAACAGTGTGCATCTGGATAAATTATTCTTGATTATTCTTGATTAAAATTTTCAGGGTTTTGTATAGTTTCTCTCAATCTAAATAAAATATGAATTTTGTTTTAAAAATTTTCAGTGGTTAACTACATTTAGACTGGAGAAATGAACTTCATTTCTTGAGTGGAAAGAAATTAGTAGAGATACTGGACAAACTGCAGTTTCAGAACTTTTGAAATGAAAGCTTGTTCTGGTGCAGAAATACTAATTCTTAAATAATGCCAAAACCCTTACACTGTATTTCTAAATTACTGGGGGAAAAGATAAGCACTAATTGTAATGTTAGTAAACCTGGCCAGTTCTACCCAGAGTGAAACTAGTGTGCCCTTTGGAGACAGCCTTCCCATGATCAAACTAGTTTTATTTGGAATGATTTTTTCTTTATTTACATAAATAAATAATTGTTACATCTTATTTAGGACTGATATTCTATATGGTATTTGGGGTTGTCTGTTGAAGATAGTATAGTTTTTAGCTGTTTTATTGAGTCTGTTTAATTTAGTGTTGCAAGAATCAGCAGTTAACAGAATGAGGTATAAATGGTAATGATGGTGATTAACTTTTCTACTTGAAGATATTGAAATATTATTATCATGCTTGATGCTTTTCATAATATTCTTGAATACAAGGAACACATTTTAATTGAACTTCAGGTCCAATTCTGACTAAATTCATTATCAGAGCATTAGCTCTTCTAAAATAAAGAAAGGAATCTAAAACCATTATTTTTGAATCATATAGTTTGTACTGGTTTTTAAAATCACCTTGTAAGAAAGAATAAAAAATTTTCTCATTCATTGCACATAATTTTAAAATTTCAGTTATTTTCTTAGCAAATATTTTATCTATTGACAATCCCTCTGTCCATCAGGAATCCATTTAATATTTTCTCAAAGAAATTCTCATTGTCATACTTTCATTATGCAGCCCTGAGAGAATGAATTGTTTCAGAAAGCATATGTTCAGCTAAGTAATGATCCATCTTTTTTCACCTTTGGATTTATAGCTTAATTTTTCTCATTATGACCAGTACTGTTTGCTTCCTGTCTTATTCAAGCTCTGTACTTATAAAAGGAAGTATGAAAGGAAGAAAATGGTATTCACCTGTATTCACAATGTACATCATGGGTCTTTTGTAATGTACCTGAGAAAAACATGTATTACATGTAATTTTATATTAGCATGAAATGTCCACATAGATACATTATTAATGAAATGGTTTTATCTTTCTAAAAATTTAATCTTACTTATCTCACTTTAGATTTCTGGTTCATTAAGTATTCCCTCCATACCATTTTCCTTTTCCTAAAACAGAGCTTACTTTTCCTAGATATATTTTTAGTTCTAGCTCCCAGTGTGTCCATTTCCCATTGGCCAGTTATTAGCTTTCTTGTGTGTACAAAATATCACTCCATAGCATCATGAGAACATTGAGCATCAAAGAAAAATTGCAGAAACATAACTATTTCTCTATTATCGTATGATGGCTAACAGTGATGTACATATATTGAAAGGGAGTATAAGTCATACTTAGGAACAGTTAGAAGGGGATGCAGACAGGGACGCAATAGGACATGCATAGATAGCTAAGTAGACTGATTTCTATTCATGTATTCTAAGGAATAGAGTTAATGTTTATTATTTTACCAACTTTGCATACTTATAGCTGGTAATCTGAACTACTTTAAAGATAACAATATGCAATATAACAACCATTGTTGAATGCTTATTATCTTGTTTTGAAATTCTGTATCATTGCTCATGTTCTTTTTTTAAAATTCTTTTTAAAATAAAAAATAAAATGTCCACCTAAATAAAATCTACACTGGTGGGCTGTGATTAGAAAGTTTCACAGTAGGTTTCAGGAAAGCCTTGAGATAAAAAGGAACGTGGCACAGTCAAGAAATCACAGCAAGCTTTCTCTGTTTTCATATGTGGCAGCAGTCTGGCCACGTGAAGTGACAGAGGGAATCACGTTAATGTCTGCACACACTTTTATGCACCTAGTGGTTCCTACTATGCTCTACTCTGAGAAGTGAAATGACTCAGGACATTTTTAGCAAAGGTACCTGATGAAAGTCAACGGTCTGAGGCAGTGGTTTGATTACACTCACAGAAAGTCCTGTGCATGCTTGTCTGAAAATGGCTGTGGAAGAGAAAAAGTGCAACAAAAGCAGAGTAGACAAGCTAACTCATCACGCTGCTCTTTATGTTAATGTACACTTTATTATATGTGTCAAATATGCTTTCTTTTTCTATTTCATGTTGAATATGAATTACAAGTAGTATATGTGAAACACAGTGCAGTGAATTGAATAGGTGTGCCTCGTGCTCCAATCCATATGGTCAGGACAACATTAAAAGAATCTCAGCCTCCCAATTACAACATCTTTGCCAAATCCATCTTAAACATTAAATTTTAATTTCTCATAAGAAAAGTCAAAGCTAAAAGCTTGTGCTAATATAAATGAATGTATTAAAACTCACAGCTATTCCAGCACAGTGACCTTGCCAATGCACCTACTGACCTATGAATGCTCAGGTTAGTCCTGGCTAATTAGTCATGGCTGGTGACATCATCGCTTGAAGCACATGGCCTCTATGTACACTGTTATCCAATGCTCAGCTGCTGAGGTGATGCTGGGCCAGCTTGGTTTGCATGTCATCAGAGAGGCCTCTGTGTTCCTGCTTGGCCAGTTATGCCAATAAATTCATCACCACTGTCCTTACCAGTAACACAGTGGTTCAAGGAAGTGAGAAACTTAGGTCACCAGTGTGGTGCTTCATTATTGGGATGAGTTGTAGTACCCAGGAGAGTTCTTTGGGTCAACATTTTTACCATATGAAGATACAGAAGAAGAAATAATTTTATAACTGAAAAGTTACCAGCCTGACTGTGGACTTAAGCTCCCTATTTTTTTTTTATTTTAAAGACAATTTAAAAAAACATTAAAAACAACACAGAATTTCAAAGCAAGATGGTAGGAAATCAATGATGATTGCTGTCTTGCGCATTGTTATCTTCAAAGTGGTTGTTAAGATTACCAGATATTGGTGTGCAAAATTGATCAAATAAAAATTAAGAACTAACTGTTACTTTCAATAAATGAATAGGAATTAGTAGTGCAATTAGCTATCTTGTGTGTGTGTGTGTATATATATTTTTTCCCCTACCTTTTTTCTTTCTTTCCTTCTCTTCCTCATTCTAGTTGTTCTTTCCTTTTAAGCAGCTTTTCTCTTTTCACAATATCTATTGTACCTTTAAGATTTCATTTACTCTTTCAGTTTCTTACACTAGTGAGACAATATGATGTTTACAGTTGTGGGTCTGATTTACTTCATTTATAAGAATGGTGTCCAGGCCCCAAAATTTTGAGAAATAAGTCTCTGTCATTTTTAAGCACCTCCTTCTCCGGTGTCTTTGTTTTATTAAGTTGAACCAACACAGCCAGTTTAACATTCAAAGTTAAAGCGCTTTTCTTTCCAGTATCCAATAAATATAATACCAAATCTATCTATTTTTACTTTAGAAAAATGTAGTCATTTTAGTAGAATTGAACTTTGACCAGAATAATGAATGCCTTGAAATTAGTTTTAAAATTATTTTCATTAAATGACATTTATTTATTCATTTTAATTAAAAGATAGTCAACATAAGAATGCATTCATATGTCACAACTTCTAAATTTATTTAAATAATACCTTTTAAGCTGTTTGTGCATCTCTTAAAGAAGAAATAAAACATACATAAAATTAACTACCTAAAAGGATGGTAGCAGAAGATAAACAACAAAAAGTGTTGAGAAGGATGTGGAGAAAAGGGAATGCTTGTTCACTGATAGGAACTGAAACTATTAGAACCATTATGGAAAACAGCATGGAGAATCCTTACAAAATTTAAAGTACTATTATCCATATGCTACAGTAGTGCAAATAACTCCTACCTACACAAAGTGTGTTAAAGTAATAGGTGCAATTTCAGGTTTACTGTTGTACAGTTCACTGACATGGACTCACTCTGAGAGTTTGTCATGGTTTAGCTGTAAAATATATTCAAAGGTGGGATTTCAGGAGTTGGAACATGAAGGGGCTATCCTTAGCAGTGGATGGGTCCATTACTGAGTTTGTAGTAGAACTGTGCTTCTTCTAAGGCTTAACAGAATTCATGGTTTTGAGAGGTGGGCCTAATCAGAAGAGGTGGGTATCGCTTCTCAGCCTTTTGGCTAAGATCAAGTGCAGAAGAGGTGGGTAACTTGGGAATGACCTGGAAAGATCATGGCTCTTCTCCACGTTCTCTCCTCTTTTTGGCTGCTACGGATTGAGAAAATTTTCCTCCACCATCCATGAGGTTTGAGTTGGGAATGAGAACTTCACTGGAAACTGGACTAGAAGCCATGTATGTTCCATTCTGGCAAACAATCTGCCTATATTCTGTGTCCCATGACCTTGGGTGAGGCTGCATGCAAGAGTGATTGACTAAATAGTCAAGTAGTGGTAATTTCATAGCTGAGGCTGTGCGGTGGGTACTACTGATTGTTTTTAGCCAGGGAGAATCAGGGTTAAATCTCAAAGCCAAAAAGTGTGAAAAATTTGCAACTTGGACAGAAAGGAAGCTTCTGTAAAACAGGCAAGGAAGAGTGTCCTTGTTGAAGAGATTGGTGCCATTAAAAAGGAATCAAGACCTTTGCATTAAGATAGTAGGAAAGACGCCTTCAGAACATTTCAGTAACTGATCAGATCACATCCATTGCAGCTTATTATGTCAAGGACATTAAATGGTAAATTATTATATCTAGGATGTTAAATGGTAAAATACTTTGACAGACTGAGAAAATAGTCTCAAGGCACCCTGTTCACTCAGGGCTGCCTAAGGAATTGTATCTTTGTGTTCAGCCCTCCAGGTACTCACAAGCAGCTGCAGCCATGTTCCAAGGGGGCCAGTACCAGGTGGTTTCACATGTAAATACAAAACGAAGAGTTGATCTAACTTTTGATCTAAGGAGATAATAGTGGTTACCTTCTGCTATTGTGGAGGCATGGAAAGGGGAAAAGGTCAATGAGTGTAAAGTTATATCTAACCAGAAATAATAGTTACTGAAATTGAATTGTACAATAAAATGACTAGAATTAGCAGCAAAGCACTGTACATTTCTAAATAGCTAGAAGAGAGGATTTTGAAACAAATAAGCAAAATCAATGGTACATGTCTGAAGTTATGGATAGACTAAATATACTTATCTGAATACTATACAATGTATACATATATAAAAAGTCTTATTTTACCACAGAAATATATCAAAATATTATGTCAATTAAAAGTAATGTAATATCTACCTTGTTTGAAGAAAAGAGCATGTCAACATCTGTAGTGGATAATGTGTTGTTCTAGATCTGATTTGGTCTTCTTAATTTTTTTCTCCAATAAAATTTTATTGGTACATTTTAGATGTATAAAGATGTATGAAGAAAGATCACATCCAGCATAAAGAATTTGAAGTTCTACGTGACATAACTCTTTAATTTTCCCATTTCCCTAAAAGAAACCCACCTATAACCTAAATGAAACAATAGAATCTGTAAACTTCAGCAAGTGGGTATTTTGGAAGGAACTGTCTCGGATTAACACCATGAAATTGAGGTTGGCAGAAGCATCTGTGTGGATTCTCATACAGTGTCATTGCAAAGCTGTCTATCATGTGGAGGAGGGACGCACACAGGATATACAGCTGGACAAAATCTTTTCTGTGCCCTTTTAATCAAAATACCCAGGTGTGGGATAAGAATATGGTAACAGCAAGAGTGGGTTGAATTATAAGCACTTTAACATCTTTAGACATGAGTTATCTAACCATGAACTGTTAATTTTCAATGTTCTTATAATTAGGAGCACAGTTAGAAGGCAGAAAGTGACACTGACCGGAAGGTATCAACTGCGAAACTGAACTATCTCAAGCATTGTTGAATTGGTAAAATATATATTCTCCACCTGACAGTGAAATTGATGTCTGGAATCTTTAAACTAAACTCTTCCTGGGTTGTTGTATGTGAGCATGCTTTAAAAATTAAGATACTTCTTCTGATTAATAAATGAATTTTTCTCTATTTTATCAAAAGTGGAAATATCAAGATGATATCTGGGAACATTCCCATTTAATTAATTCATCTAAAAATTATGAGATCCTGTGTATCCTGTCCTGTGATTAAAGGGCATCCAAACTGGCACATTCAATTCGCTTCCTATTATTTTCTCCTTAAATATCAGTTGCATACTTTACAAATTTGTTGGAAGATCAGGCAGGGAGTTGAGGGTTGGAGGACATAGTGACTGATAAATAGAAGTAATATAACTTTAAGATAATAACTTTTCAAGAGAAAATAGGAATTTGTTATGAAATATCCAATGTATAAAAGAGTTCAAATTTTTTGACTGGTCAGTCAAACTAATTGAAAATATATGATGGTATTTTTTATAAAATAATCATTTGAAATGAAAACAAGAAACATTGTTTGAAAGCCTTAATTTATTCTTAATTATATTTGCCATGCAATCATTTGAAAAGTTTACAGAGTGACATCAAAGGAATGATATTTTATACATTGTGACCTACTGAACAGCAGGATTTTGAGCAAAAACAATACAGAAACAATTTTGTTCCCAAATCACTGCAAAAACTAGGGAAATAATTATTTTATTAAATGCTAATTCCTAGCCAAAAGTTGCGTTTCTTTTCAAAAATGAAGAGACATTTTATGTCTTGCTCTTACCGTATCTGATATAATTAGAGTCCCGAAGAAGATCAGTGTAATGGATCATTGCTTAGATTTTAAAATTCATAGGACAGAATATAACAGATCTTTGTGATTTCTCCATGAAATGCATTTGCGCCGCCATCCAAGTGGAGAATTAAATGTTTTCTATATACTTATGAGAACTTCTGAAGTTGTGGGTTCTCATTTTTAAACTTTAGTACTTTGGTAATTTCATTAGACATAAATCGTATCACCATAAATCTCAAACTTGGGAATGTGCCTATAGGAGGTGTGACGAAAGCATACAGAGAATGTTTAAAAAATTTACAGTAAAAGATTTCTATTTGCTTCAGACACATCTGATCCATCGTCGTTGCCCCTTTCAAAGCATCTCTGTAAGTCCTTTTCCTCAGTGTCTTCATTTGAGCTGTCGTGGCTGCCTCAATGTCCTAAATCAGGCTCCTGGTCATTTTGAATTCAGGAAGATTCAGAAGTTACACTGTGCCAAATCTCATGAATAAAATTGATGACCACACACAATAATCGTTTGTGAGTTTGCTTTTCCTTTAGATGGCTCATGGCAGCAGAATTCACATATTGTAAAGACCCTTTTGCTGTAGTAAAGAAATACTTTTTATTGAAAAACTCACTGTACAGTTTGACAAGCCTTTTTTTATAAATTTAAATTCTGTGCCTGGAGTTTGAAATCCTGTGATTCATAAATGTCAATACAGTAATTAGTTCAAAGACCTCAGATATTAATCAATGGTAAGAAAATTAATTTCTAAAAGAATTCAATAAGGGAAAAGATCTAAAAGTAGCCCAGAAATCAACAAGACAAGCTATTTCAAGTGAGTAATACCATAATATTAGCTTCTTAGAGATGAAAGCAATAACTTACAACATGAATGGGTTTAGTGTTTTTTTAAAATGGTGTCTGAATATGTGAGTAATTTCAATTATGAGGCTTAAAGAAGCATTAATATTTAAGAGATGCATATCAATGCATCATTAACAAAAGGGCATAATAAAGAAACTCAAACGCTTGTGATGATATAGGCTCATTTCATGAATACCCATTAAAGTAATTATGGTAAGATTATATTTCTTAAAATTTTTGTCTTTTTTTAACATTTTGATCTCAGCTTCAAACAACCCTTCCCTTTAAGAATATGACTTTATTTGATTAACATATATGAAAAAGCCCATCAGGCTAAACTTTAATTGAGTTTTATCTATCCCACTCACTGTATATACGCCAGGGCAATGAAAACAACAGGAAGTATTGGAGTTGTTTTTAAAGTGCAAAACTCTTCAAGTTTACATGGTATTTTAACAAAGCAAGTTTCATTGGAGGAGGCAGAAAAAGTTGTAAACTAACAGTTTCTCATTTAATTTATCATAGTTTCCTTCTTTTATCAGCAAGTGGTCTTTGTTGTAGTGTTCTTGGCACCCTTTCTGTCATGAATAACCTTACACCGTTTTCTATCCTATTTAATTATCCTCTCTGGCTTAAAGCATAATCAGCATCAAACCAGCTGTGCAACCTTGAGTGAACACCATTTCAATACTATGTTGAGTTTTAAAAAAGGACAAGGCGGCTATTAATTTTACTTGAAACTCTCCCTCCTGACTATTGCCTGTGCACACTTTTGGAAGCCGTATCTATCTGCTGCTAAGTTGGACTATCTCTAGTACACTCATTATATCAGTGCAGTCCTTCAGGATAACACTATGACTGGTCAGAGAACTATTAATAACAAGGAAAGGCACCTTTTCATCAGGAGGCAGCCTGATTACTATGACTGGGTAGATTTTGGAAAATCCTTTTAGAAGCACAAGAAATAGATTAAGTTTTTGGAGGAAAACATTCTGAAAAGCCTTTTCACTAGGACACATTGCACTTTCCTGGGAAGAACCTACTGTGCTAAAAACAGGAGTAGTTATTGTTTTCACCAATAGCTAAGTTTGATTACTGGCAGCCTTCAGTGCTCTGAAAGCAACACATTAATTATGAATATGCAGTGTTGAGAATTGGATCTTGGTCAGTGCTGAACCGCAGGATTCATAGTAAGTGAATTACATAGATTTTGGCATGAACTCTAAATACCCAACGATCACATTTCATCATGAATGACCCAAGCAGTTTTACAGAATTAACTTCTTAAAAGTGATTGCATGCCAACATTTTATCCCAAAGAGGATGCATTAAAATAGCTATTAGTGCTAGAAAGAACCTTGAGGATTTAATTCAATTCTTAATAAAACACTGGCAAACAGAGAGTCTAGTCTTTACCAAATATGTAAAAGGCTTTTAGTTTTGGTATTTTTTTTTTACCACCATTACTTCTGGTAATATTATACATTTTGGATAAATAAATAACAGGCCTTCCATAATAAATAACACCACAAACTCCGTTTTTTAACAGAAAATGAATTTATTTCACCCTTACAAAAAATCCAAACATACATCCAGGGTGATGAGTGACTTTCATCCTGGTTATTCTGGGTCCAAGGTTGGCTTTCTTTTCTTGATTCACTATGAAAACTTGAATGGGTGCTTCTGAGTGCAGAGCGGTTTGTGAATGAAGACACAATGTGGAGGATCCTAAAGGAGACCTATCCAGTGAGGGTGCAGTTTGAGTATTTATTGGCTATGGATGTGACAGCTTGGTCATTGAGAAATGTAGTTCTACTCTACACTGCGGCATGCAGTGGGCGTCACCCAGGCTGTGCAGACCTCTGTTTGATCCTAAGCTCTTTAGATTTTTTTCTACTTGGAGATCTAGAAAAGAACATTCAGCTATGTCACTGTGTAGGAACTTTGCTCTGGCAAAAGACCTCACCCAGCTATGCTATTGCTCCGTTTTCAGAAGCATTACAGTCCTATAGCCAGTAGACCTAGGACGTGAAAACCTTGACCACCTGCCACAAAGTGTCATTTTGAGGGACCATCCCAGCTCCAAGTTTTGAGAGTTTTAGAGGCTTTCATTTTGAATTTATAACTGTTTAACCTCTTCCTCTATTTTCTCCACTTCTGAGCACAAAACAAAAATTCACTTACAAATCTGCATTTCAATCTGTTTCTTTGGGGAAAAATATCTTTAACGATAGTTTCTGCCTTTGATTATGAAAAAGTTGCTTTATCTTTCCTCTCACACATAAGACACAATCTACGTTAGACTATAAAGAAAGCCAGCATGTTTTCTAATTATTACATCCACTGCAAGCTGCAGGTTTTGGCTAAAGCTTTAACCTGTCCAACGGATCCAGCCCTTTTCACATAAAGTACCGACTGAATGATCATGAAAGACAGATTATCTTTCCTTAACAGATTACATATGTATGGTATTGGAGAAAAACAAACAAAATATTGAATGTGAAAGCATCTACTGTGGATGCACTTTAATATTTGACATGCTTTATTATTGACATGCTCTGTAAAGACTCATATTTGAGGTTGAGGTTAGTGAGCACAATTCCTGACTAGAGCCTAATTTTGCTCCCCCCAGCATGAAATATTTATTTCTCCTCTCCATTGTTTCCCCAGCGCTTTGACTCTGCCATTTGGAGGACCTGATTTGCTATTCACCATGATTGTGTTTTATATGAATAAAAGACAGTAGGTCCTGTTTATTTGTAAGTTATAGGTATTTTTGCCTTGACTTAATTCATTTTGCCTATTTAATTGCCATAGAAACATACTAAGACTTTGATCTGTTTGAGTCTAGTCAGTTCCAAGGGCCAATAAGCACACACAAAGTTCTTTTCCATAAATAGTTCCTAAATCTACAGCATTATTGAGTGTTCCTATTTTTTTCTCTTTATATTGAGGTTATTTAGCATTAGCATTTGGATCTGAAATATCCCCTCGAAACTCATGTAGTGAAGCCTTCATACCCAGTACCAGCAATGCAGGCTTGGTAAGTAATTGAATTATGAGGATTCTGAGCCCATGAGTGGATTAATCCACTTATGAATTCATAGATAATGGGGCTATTGGGAAGTAGTAGAAACCTTAGAGAAATAGTGACTAATTGGAGAAAGGATGTGGCTGGGGATGTGTCCTTTAAGAATATATTTGTCCCTGGTTCCTTTCTTGTCTGTGCATCTGAGGTGTCTGAAATCCTAGGCCAAAGCCATCTCTTCAGGTGTATTCTCAGCTATCTTGTCACACTTGTGAAAAGATGACCAGACCGTACATTTGAACAGCACATGTAAACAGCACATTTGAAAGGAATTTGGTTGCGCTGTGTGCCACACTTCTGTTCTAACACTAAGCCTTTTTGCTCATTTCCATCTCCATCCTCCATGTTTAATTATTTATGAAAACATGTTTACAATGGTTGCCTTCGCACTATTCACAGGCTTTGAATCCTGGACAATCTCCAATTCTTTTGAAATTTCCTAATTCGTATCTTCTTGACTTTCTGACGGCATCCAAATAATTAACACAGTCTTTACTCATTTTTATGGAATAAAAGTCTCATTATTTATTATTTATATGATCATCATCTCCAGTTAGACAGAGATCTCATCACACTCCAACAGAAGTCTGTGGATGGATTGATTGATTGCTTTCTGTGTAGTTCAGGCTATGCTCAAACTCTCTACAAGCCTCCTGTCTCAGCCTCTCTGATTTTTAATATTCTGATGGTAATAATGAACATTTACTATGAAAAACTGAGTAATAAATTATAGATGAAACTATCAAAAATTCCAAAACACAAGCGTGTGTGAAAGTGAAGCACTGATTAAATTACAAGTGTCTCTTTAGTGTTTGGTTTAGAATTATATGTGGATCTGTCATGTTCCTTTCTACATTTTAATTCATGTTTTTTTACATTTTAATTCAAATATCAATATATATAAAATAAATAGTTTACAACTTTGTAGCTTGAGAACTTTCCTTAAATAGAATTTATCTATGTAATCCTTACACATATGAAAAATAAAAATTATTAGTATCACAGACATCTTTTCTATGCTTTATCCTCATCATTGTTTCACTAAATTTAATTTCTATTCCAATTTCCATTGCTCTAAATTAAATTTCACCTTAAAATTTTGTGTGAATTTCGAATTGCACAAAATATAATGTAGTACATTATACCCAGTTATCCTTTCAGAAACAAGATATTTATTCCCCTGGAACCAAAACTGCTGGTTATCACCGATTACTTGATGCATGTCTCTCAGAGAATTTTCTTTGGTGAAAAGGAGCTGGATCGCCCAAACTCACTTCTTCGTGAAGGCAGCCTACACAAAGTGCCATGTGAGGCACAGTGGCTGAGCCGCTGTTCCTCAACTTCAGACTTATTCCTCAGCCACAAAGGAGGATAAAGTCAAATCATCTGTAGGAAAATTGATGCACTTTGAGACAATAATGCTAAGTGAAATAAAGCAGACATGAGATACTAAATAGTATAGTATTGTTATATGCTAATGCCAAAATATAAATAATTTAAATAGCAAATTAAAAGATACATAATCAGATCTGCGAGGTAGACTTTGAAGAGTAGCTGAGAATAGGAGGGGATAAGAAAATGGGACTGGCAAAGGAAATAAAAATAGATCATAAGATATGGACCAACTCTCCAATATGCATTAGGTATCACAAAGCACTAAGAAAAGGACCATGATAGCTACTAAGCTATGAGTGGGATCGTCTCTCGCCAAACACTGCAGCCAAAATTTTTTCTTATATTCAATTTAGCTCCTTTCAGGTGTTTTTTCTCAGTTCATCCTCCTAGAAATTTCCACTGTGCAAACCTATCTACCTAAGAAATCTTTACATAGACCATACTTAAGATAGTTGGTAATGGGAGTGTTTCTAGGAGGAGGTATTTAAACGTGGTTTTGTAGCTGGATTACACTGGTAGCAGCTGACAGTGAAAATCGCAACTGAGAGTAGGTGAAATACACACAGCTCCTGGGATACACCAGCAGTTTGTCAGAACTTTTATCAGTGTTGAACAGAGAGGAGAGACAACACAGTGGCTGTGCCGTGCCTGAGGTGTTACAGTGCAGATGGAATGACTAATTTAAAGTACTGCGAAAATGAACTGCTATTGCAGGGTATTCTTAAGGCATTGAAGAAGCACAATGAAAATGCACTTTTGATTAATCACCAATTAAAGCTAAGTTTCCAAGCCAGAGTGCCATTTTGCCAACTTAGAGACTCCATTCTTACACATGGATGCAGAAATAGCGCAGTTTCAGGCATAAAGCTTAGGAATGAAGAAAACTAGAACTCTAGTAAAGGTGAATTCTGAAACCTCATACCTCTCCAATTCCAAAGTTAGAGCTCAGTTTCAGAGGTATTATAAACCCTGCAATTTGGGTGAAAACATCTGGGTCAGTTCACTTGAAACATTTGAAATTCTGGATCACCATTGATGTTTGCAGCTTACTAAATTAATGTCACATCAGTTTGGGCCAAGGTAGGCACACAGTTAAAGATGATGGGAATTAAATGCTGTAAGCTGCTGAAAACCAAACAATAAAATTAGGTTCATTCCACACTGAAGCTCTTCATTATTTGCTACTTAACTAATGCCCATTTTGAGTAAGATTAATATCTCTATATGTTTTTACATTTGCGTATTGGTTGTGTACTGCAAGACTCCTGTGTAGCCTTTGTTCCAACATGGTCTGTGTCGGTTCTGCATCAGGAAACAACACGGCCCCCAACAACTTCTAATGAATCCCGTGATACCTTTAGGGCTGTTGCTGATCTCAAATTATGTCCCCTTAAAATGGTAAAACTGATGAAAATGTCCCTGCTGTTAATTTTGTATGCACAAATGGTGCATATAAATAATTTTATTTATGTTAAATTGTGCCTTTTACATCTCTGAAATGTTTATATTTAGGATTTGGTTTTCCTCATACCAAAGATTAAAGCAAGAATTCTATCTCTCACCATGCAACCAACTGAAATAAAAATGAGCCAAAGTTCTAAATATGAAAAGAGAAGCATTAAGTCTGCTGGAAGATAGAATAGCACGGTGGGGAGCCAGTCAGACTGCTTCAAAGCTTAGGGTATCTAAGGACACCCGAGGATGTGACGTCATCTGTCTAGTACAGGTGCACAGGGGATACAGTTGTGTAACCATGCCTTAGCACAGGTAAACACACTGCACTGGTTAGGGCACTGTGCAAGAATGTAAACATGAGATAACACACTATATATAAAGAATTATACGATAAAGATGCAGGTGGCTCTTGCTCCAGCTTTCTGCTCTGCTCCATTCCGCCTGCTCTTTTTGCTGATGTCTTGTACACATGTGTCCTTTAACCTGGAGACCTGACCCATGAAAATCTCTCTTGGGCCTCCATCAGTGGCCCAGCATGGTGGAACTCTTGGAGACATGGGGGTTGACAAAGATTTCATGAGCAAAACTCTGATGCATTACAAATATTACAAAGTATCCTCGTGTGAGAACTCATCTTATTAAAAAGCTTCTCTACAGCAAAATAAGTCAACAATAGAGACCCCACTGAGTGTGAAAAAGTTTTAACCAGTTGTTCCTCAGACAAAGGACTAATATCTATACCATATAAAGAATTGAAAACAATTAGAGCCCATTCAAATTTAAAGACCCAATCCAAAAATTGGCATCCAAAATGAATACACATTTTTTGGATGAACAAGTACAAATTGCAAAGAAATATATGGAAAAATGTTCACCATCACTGGTCATTTGAGAGATGGAAACTAAAACAATGCTGGGATTCCATCTCAGTCCAGAAAAAGTGGCTGTTATCAAGAAGTCAACCAATAACAAATGCTGGCGCAGCTGTGTGGAAAAAGGAACCCTTCTCCACTGTTGGTGGCCGCCTAAACTGGGGCAACCACTGTGGAAATCAGTGTAAAGATTCCTCAAAGAACTAGACTAGATATTCCATTTGACCCAGCTATTCTCATTTTTGGTACAGAATCTTCTCAAAAGAGTTAAAAGCATCATACCACAGTGATATATGCACACCCATGTTTATAGCAGCACAATTTGTAATAGCTTAATCATGGAAACAACCCAAATGACCATCAATCCATGGAAGGATAAAGAAGATGTGGGGTTTTTAAAGTATAAAATAGAGTACTAATCAGTCATAAAGAAGAACAAACTTGAGACATTTCTAGATGAATGGATCCACCTTGAGATCTTAAGTGAAATAAATCAGATACACGTGTAAATATTTGATTATTTCTCTGGTGTGAGAAAGCGAAAGTGTTAATAAGGACTGAAGTGTATAACAGATATTTTGAAACAGGATGCAAATGTTCCAATGGAAAGGGGAACTAGGGAGGGGGAGGGGAGAAAAAGGAAAGAAAAACATAACTAAAGAAGGAGAGGATTGAAGCAAAGCTTTGTCAATAAGGAAGGGAAGAGTGGTTGAAGAGACGTAAGGCGAGTGTGGGAAAAAAGAATCAACATGTATCCGGTAAATTCACTAACATGAACGTGATCATCATGAATATATAAATAAAACTCATAAACTTAATTTGAAGAAAAGAATATGAAAAATTCCTTATGGAGAAATACAAAAAAAAGTTCATATTTCCATGTCTATTTTCGCTTCAAATCTTTTTTATTTTGTACCAGGAATCAAACTCAGGACCTTGTGCTTGACAAGCAGGTGCTTGTGCCACTGAGCTATGTGCTCAGCCCCTGTTCCCTTCCCATGTTGGCCCCGTAAGTACCAGATGCTTTTGCATTCCACGGCATGTTTCTGCCTCCCCAGGCTTATAAGGACTCAAAAACTGTTTAATTGTTCTTCCCTCAAAAGTAGCCTGCTTCTAAGATGTTCCAAAGAAGAAACTACCCTTAAATCAAAATTATTTTATGTTTGCTTTCCTTACCCTGAGATCATAGCTCCTAGGGTGTTTGCTGGCTCCACAGGTCTGCAAGGCTTTTATTAGATTCTTTATACCATTCTGTATCAATTCAAATATTTAAATTTTATGTAACTGTTTCAGTGGAAGTGTTGGACATCTCTACAAGTTCAACTCTACAAGTTGCTTCATTTTACCTAAAAGCCAGTATCATTAGCATATTAGTTTAAATTTTTACAATTTCTCTTAAGGACTAAATATAACAATATATATGAAGAAAATATCATGTATGAGATATATTAGTATGACAACATGCAATCTATATAAGGTCCTATGATAAATACAGGCAACTATAATGTTTGGTGAATTATTGGCATAATTATGTGCTTTGACCATTGGATTAAAGATTTTTTTTTTTTTCTGTACTGGGGATCGAACTCAGGACACTGCACTTGCTAGGCCAAGTGCTTATTCCACTGAGCTATATCCCCAGCCCTGGATTAAAGATTGAAGTTCTACTCATTTCCTAAGTGAACTTCTTTTTACAACCATGTGATTATAGAAAATATTATTATGATACATTTCTAAAATTTACCACTAAACTTTTCAACCTATTGAGAAAATGTTTTGTATTTTACCATTATCTTGAGTTAAATAGCTTGGAGTATTTTGACTCTATTTTACCATCTTGTGGGTTAGGTCACCCTTTATATAACTTTAAAAATAATGAGCGTTTGTCAACACTACAAATCACTTATGTTTACTATTTAATTAAATAACTTGTACATATAATATTTACATATCTAATTTTGGAATTAATTTTTCATTTATAATTATAAAATACTGCATTTCCTACCTATAACCCAAATCATTCATTTAAATGAAACTTTCAACTCAAGTACATTTTTTGTAGAATTTTGTAGAATAATGTTTATTCTTTGTCACTAGACTGCATATCTACTATTTCATTATTTGTGGTAGAAAAATGAAACACTTAATTGTTATCTACTGCAATACTAAAAATCAAAACCACAATGCAGTTCTAACTATTCAAATGTAGTAACAATACAGTCTTTACTGGTCTTGCCTTTGAGATGAAAAACAACTAAAATTCTCTGATGTGTCATAGAACTCCAGATTTTCTGTAATATTTTATAGATTAAATGTGCAGCTATGAATTTATTATACTAATATCTTACATTTTTATAATTTTTAAATTTTGTAATTTTTTCCCGTATATATTAAAGTTTAGGAAGCATTAAAAGCCAAGAGGAAGATAGGTCAAATATTAGAAAGCAAGACAAACTGTAAAATTTGTTCTTTCATTATCATTGCTCACTCATTTTCTATCAGTTTTGATTCTTTTTGCTTTCCTTCCTTTATTCTTTATCCTGCCAGATGTGGTGGCGCACATCTGTAATCTCAGCACTCAGAAGGCTGAGGCAGGAAGACTGCTGTCAGTTCTAGGCCAGCTTGGGCTACACAGTGAGACCCTGCTGCATAACAACAACAGCAAAATATCTCTATCCCTTCCTTCCTTCCTTTTTGCATTCTTTTCTTCCCTTATATTTCTTATTCTTTTTCCTATTGGGTCAAGCCATAGCTATTTTGTTCCTGTTGTTCCACCTAGAAAATTAAGACTTTTTTATGTCTTGAGAAGAAAGTGGAAATACAGTAAATTTAAAAGCTGCAGGGTACCATGAGAAATAAACAGAGGGATATGAAATGTTGATTAAAGATCAAAGAATAGTAGGAGAATTAATTATCTGTAAGCTGTGAAATCACTTATAAACTGCATAAAGCCACGGCATGGGAATTGAAAACTTATTACTAATTAATTCTTATAATGTGTTAATAAAACGGATAAGGCTATCTTAATATTTTAGGGAGGCTGTGGATGCAGTATTCAATTTCAAATTCATTTCTGAAAGATCCACAGTTTAACCATGCTTCAGGATATATATGTCCAAGTGGGATCCAGGCTGTAAATACAAAAATAAATTCTCCTCATGGCTAGGTTTGTATATAAAAATTAAGAGGGGGTTTTAAGGTCAACAACAAAATAGCATTGTAACAATAAATTGTGTAATTTCCAATAAATCATTATTCTGTAAAATAATGTAAACTCAATCACTGACAATGTAGTTAACGACTCAGAAGTATATGAAATATATTATCTAAAAAATATAAAATCCATGTAATATAATTCTTTTCAAGAATCTACATAATTTAATTAGACAAGATAAAAAATCTTAATAAGTATTTATAAATCATACTTGACACTCCTGTCCATTACTTTACACAACTTTGTAAATTATCTGTATAATTCTTTAGTTCCTGAGCCTTGAACTTCCTTTAATAAAAGTATTCTAAGTGGTCATAATGTATTTTTCTTAAAATTGTATCTTAGAATGATTCTGCACATCTTAGCTTGATTTTCTGTATTGATATTAGACTTTGTACTTCAATTTATAGTTTTTGTCATTTTTCTGAACATCAGCAAATTTCATAAAAATAGATCATTAAAGCTGGATTTTCATGTTATGAATGTGTTTTAAATTCTATGTAAAATGGTTTAACTTTAAACTTTAAGAAATCAAAACAATAATAATTTTATTGAAAAGCATGCATATGCAATTCATATTTTAAAGAATACTTTTAACAGTAATGATAATGAATTAACATTATCTAGGATTTTAGAAATTACAAAAGTACGAAATGTGGCAGCAGTATATGGCCCTGTTGAATGTGGCAGAAAAAATCAACAAATCCAATGTTTTGTTTTACAGAAAACACTTTACAGAGTTGACTCTGCTAAGGCAATGTGGAGCTGAATCAATACCTGGATGTCAATTCTGAAAACTCTTGTTCCTTCTGGAGATACAGTATTGGGATGGTGACATGACTAGTAAATACATTTTATTTTTCTCAACTGTATGAAGATTGAATATCATGGTTTGTTAGCAAGAATGCAAATTAAAATATATTTGGGAAAATAGTAAAAATTTATGTGACAACAATTTGCAGTATAACAACCAATGTTGAATTCCTACAATCCTGCCTAGTACCACTATGTATTGTCTCTAATTTTCTTTTAAATTATTGTTTTCTTATTCTCTTTAATGATTTGATCAATCTTCTATTCTTGCATCTGGTAACCTGAGCAACTTCGTTGAAGATAACAATATGTAATATAACAACCACTGTTAATCCCTATGATTTGGTTTGAATCCTTATCATTTCCCTGAGGAATCTCCAAACCTATCTCCTCAGTGGTTTCACCAGTCTGCATTCCCACCAACAGTGTGGAAGAGTTCCTATTTCTCCACAGCCTCTCCAAAATTTGCTATTGGATGATTTCTTAATGCTGGCCAGTCTTACTGGAGAGAGATGAAATCTCAATGTTGTTTTTATTTGCATTTCTCAAATGACTAAAGATGTAGAACATTTTCTCATGTATTTATTTGCCATTTGTATTTCTTTAACTGAGAAGTGTGTATTCATCTCACATGGGCATTTCTGGAATGAGTCTTTCAATTTGGACAAGTTCATGCTTTTTAATTCTTTGTATGTTCTAGATGGAAGATCTTTGTCCGAGGGAGAGCCAGCTAGGATTCTCATTCAATTTGTGGGTTTTCTTTTTACTCTGCTGGTGATTTCTTTAGATGTGCAAAAACTTTTCAGTAAGATGAGGTCCCAGTTATTCATTCTTTGAAACGTTTCCCTTGCAGTTTTATTTTTGTTCATGAGCTCTCTGCCTACTCATATGTCTTCAAGATTTCTATCTACTTTCTCTTCTAATAGATTTAGAATTTCTGTTTTAATATTGAGATCTGTTATCCATTTTGACTTGAGTTTGGTGCATGGTGATAGACTTGGTTCTATTTTCAGTCTTTGGCAATAGAAAAGCCAATTTTTCCATTAACATTTATTAAAGAGGCTATCTTTCTTCCAGTGAGCTTGATTGGCCCTTTTGTCAAATATTACGCAGCTCAGTGTGTTTGTGGATGTGGCTGTGTGTTGCGTCTGTTCCACTAATCCTCATATCTGTTTTTGAAACACTACCAGGTTGATTTTATTACAGTAGCATTGTAGTATAATTTCAGGTCAGGGATTGTGATTGAACCTGACTTGTTCTTGTGGCCCAGAATTGCTTTTGCTATTCTGGGTCTCTTCTGGTTCCAGATGAATTTGGGGAATGTTTTCTCTAGATCTGTGAGGTATGCTAATGGTAGTTTAACGGGAATCATATTGAATCTGTACAATAATTTTGGTAGTATGGCCATTTTCACAATGTTGGTTCTTCCTAAACATGAAGAGGGAATTGTTTTCACTTATTGAAATCCTCATCGATCACTTTTTTCAGAGTACTGTAGTTTTCACTGAATAAATTTTTTACCTCTTTTGTTAGATTGATTCCTAAGTATTTCAATTTCTTGGATACTATTTTAAAAGGTATTGCTTTCTTAATTTCTCTCTCAGTCTGTTTATTGTTTGTGTATAGCAATGCTATTGATTTTCGGGTTTTGACTTTGTATCCAGCTACTCTGCTAAATTTGTCAATTAATTGAAGGAGTCTCTCTTGTGGAGTTTTTGGGGTCTTCCATGTAATGTATCACGTCATGTGCAAATAGTGATAGCTTTACTTCTTCCTTTCCTATCCTTATTCCTTTTATTTCTCTCTCTTGTCTGATTGCTCTGCCTAGTGCTTCCAGAACTATGTTGAACAGTAGTGATGACAGTGGACACCCTTGTCTTTTTCCTGACTTTAAAGTAAAAGCTTTCAGTTTTTGTCCTTTTAATATGATGTTGGCTGTTGGTTTGTCATAGATGGCTTTGATCAGATTGAGATAGAGGTCATCTATTCCTATTTTTTCTAGGGTTTTTTTTAACATGATTGCATGCTGCACTTTATTGAAAGCTTTTTCTGCATCTATTGAGATGACCATGTGGTTTTTGTCTTTGGCTCTATTGATATGATGTATTACCTTAATTGATTTGTAAATATTGAACCGTCTCTGCATTCCTGGAAGAAATCCAACCTGGTCATGGTGTATAATTTTCCTTATGATTCACTACATTCTATTTGCTAGTATTTTATTGAGTATCTTTTACATCTATGTTCATTAGGGAGATTGGTCTGTAGTTCTCTTTCTTTATTGGGTCCTTCTCTGGTTTTAGTATCAGTGTAATACTTGCCTCTAGAAATGAGTTAGGGAGAATTGCTTCCTTTTCAATTTCATTGAAGAGTTTAAGGAGTGTTGGCATTAAATCTTCACAATGTTTTATAAAAATCTGCTGTGAATCCATCAGGTCCTGGGCTTTTCTTTGTTGGTAAGTTTTTAATGACATTTTCAATCTCATTAATTGATATTGGGTTGTTCAGGATTTTTATATCTTCTTGGTTCAACTTTGGTAATTCATACATTTCTAGGAATCTGTCCATTTTTTCTGAGTTATCTGCCCTATTGGAGTAAAGATTCTCAAAGTAGGTATTAATGATCTTTTGTAGGATCTGTAGTGATTTCATCCTTTTCATTCCTTATTGCATGAATTTGAGTTCTTTCCTTTATTTTTCTGATAAGGCTGGCTAGGGGTTTATCAATTTTATTTATTCTTCGAAAGAACTAACTCTTTGATTCACTTATTTTTTGTGAAGGTTTCTGCATCTCAATTGCATTAATTTCTGCCCTAAGCTTTATAATCTCTTCCCTTCTTTGGGCGTTGGGCATGAGTTATTATTCTTTTTCTAAAAGTTTGAGGTGCAGTATTAGGCTACTTATTTGCTCTTCTTCTGTTTTCTTTATGTGTGAGTTCATCGCTATAAATTTCCCTCTGAGGTCAGCTTTCATTGCATCCCACAGATTCCTAGAAGTTGTATTTGCATTTTTGTTTATTTGTAGGTATTTTTAAATTTCTTTAATTTATTCCATGATACATTGGTTATTCAGGAGCATGTTGTCTAATTTCCAAGTGTTTATGGAGTTTTTGGAGTTCTCTTTGTCATTAATTTCTAATTTCATTGCACTGTGGTCAGATAATATGCATGGGATAATTTCAATTCTTTTGCATTTAGGTAGGTATGCTCTATGGTCTAGAATGTGGTCTATTTTAGAGAAAGTCCTGTATGCAGTTGAGAAAATTTTGTATTCTGGTCTTATGGGGTGGAACACTCTGTATACATCTACAAAGGCCATTTGTTCACACATTTTGTTCAGGTTATATCTTCGCTGAGTTTTAGTCCACTTGACCTATCTCTTTCATTAAAGGGGTGTTTAGATCTCCTATTAAAATATTGTTATTGATTATTTGTATTTTTTATGTCCATTAAGACTTGCCTTATATAGTTTGGTGCTCCAGTATTTGGTGCATACATGTTTAGGATTGTTATCTCCTCCTCTTGCATGTTTCCCCTAACTAGTACATAGTGGCCTTCCTTGTCTCTTTTGATTGTTTTTGGTTTGAAGTTTACATTGTCTGCAAACATAATAGCTACTCCTGCTTTTTTCTGGGAACCTGTTGCATACAGAATTGTTTTCCAAACTTTGATTTTCAGTTTGTGGATTTCCTTTTGAGTAAATTGTGTTTCCTGTATGCAGCATATTGTGGGATTTTTGTCTCTTAATCTACTCTGCCAGTCTGTTTCTTTTGACTAGTGAATTGAGACCATTTACATGAATGGTTATAACTGTTATATATTGGTTTATTCTTGTCATTCCGTTTACTTGCTGTTGCTTTCCTACTGTTGCTGTTTAATTGCTTGTTCTGCATAAGGGTTATCTTCTATTGTTTTTCTTGAGATTGTGGCCTCTTTTTTCTGTGTCTAGAAAAACTTTTAGTACTTTTTGTAATGCTGGTTTGGCACTCATGGAATTATTCAGTTGTTCATAGTCGTGGAAATACTTTATTTCTCCATTGAATTGGAAGGACACTTTTGCAGGATACATCAGTCTGGGTTGGAAGCTGTTTTGTCTCAGAATCTGTACCGCACTCCAAGCTTTTCTTAATTTCATGGTTTCTGTTGAGAAGTCTGCTGTGATTCTGATGGACTTTCCTTTATAGGTGATCTGTTTCTTTTCTCTAGCAGCTTTTAATAGTGTATTCTTTTGCTGGATATCTGGGATCTTGACTGTTATATGTCTGAGTGTGGTTTTATGTGGGTTGTGGCTTATTGGAGTTCTACATGCTTCGTTTACCTGTACATCAGTATCTTTTACCATGCTTGGGAAATTTCCTGCTATTATTTCTGAAAATACTCTTTTTATGTCATTTATGTTGCTTCCTGCTGTTTCATTGATTTCTATTACTTGGACATTATTTCTCTTTGCTTCGTCTTGCAGCTGTTGGATTGATTTTTCCTGATTCCTTTGTGACTTTAAGAGATCCTTCCATTCATAATCGTTAGCTGTTATGCTGTCTTCAACATTTGAAATTCTATCTTCAACTTTATTCAAGCAGTTTTTCAAGCTTTCAGTGGAAGTTTTCATGTCCTGGAAATCTCTTTGAGTCTGTTTCATGCATTCTAATTTATTTCTAAGTTGCTCACGTAATGTTTCCATTTGTTTCCTTTGATCTTCTAGTCTTTTATGTTTCTTCTCTGTATGTGCGAAGCATTTGTTCCATTATTATTTTCATTTCATTTTTTGCCTTAGAGATTATTTCAGATTTAGTCTCTTCCTTGGCCTGATGGAGTTGTTTCTTAACCTCAGATGTGATCATTTCAGAAATTTTAGGTATGTGCCTTCCTAATTCTCCTATGTGATTATCTCCTGTACTTGTTCTGGGTGGAGTTTTGTTCTGAGACTGCATTTTGCTCCTATGTCTTGTCACTTTCAATGTCAGATGAGAAGTGCTGAGCTACAAACTACCCAGGCAACTCACAAAGGACTCTAGGGACCCTAGTTTACCTGGATATCAACCTAATCCCAAGGTGGTAGCACACTGTGGACCACTGGGCCCAGGGACCCCAGGCAATTGCTGGGGTACATGGCTCAGACCACACCTGCAATGGTGGGGGAGTGCTGGGCTTCAGTACAAGCGTCTTCAGTCCATGGACGGGAAGCATGTAGGCCTCAGCATTGAAGTCAATGGTGGTTAGGCAGGAGCTGCTTCTTTGAGGTCCTCAGGTATCTGGTCAGAGGAAAGCAAGCCTTGCTTCCCAGCCCCGAGGATCCCAGAGCCTGAGGCTGTTTCCACACTGCAGGTCTCAATCACCAACAGGGATGGGCCCTCACAATCCAAGCTCCTTCCTAACTCTAAGGCGTGGAGCAGAGCCCAGGCACTGGCCTTACTGAAGAAGAGTTCCACTGAAATGATGTACTGCTCAGGTGGCACTGCAGACCAGCCATCCTCGCTGGTGGAAGGTCTGGCATGGCAGAGCCTTGGTGCAGGCCTTACCAGAGGAGAAGTGCTCCACTGAAACACTGAGCTGCTCAGGAGGCACTGTAGCCAGCCTCCCTCGCTAGAAGGTCTATCGCAAATAGCTAAAATTTAAATAAATAGATAACTAAATGTAACCCAAGAGATGGAGATGGATAAGAAAGTTAGACAAAAGTGTTGTAGCATGTGGATAATTGATAGATATGAAAGTTATTAAGCACTATAAACATAGTGCCATCTTTAAATAAACTCCCTAAACTCCAGAAGAAATAGTGTATTCTGTTCAAAATCAATTGGTAAAGGGATGCAAATACTGTCGTTTTGTTGTTATTGAAGAATTGAGTAAATAATCAACCCATGGAAATCTGAGGAATCTTTGCTGTTAGCTACTACCAAGAAAGAAGCTTATGGGTATTCATGTAATAAAGTACAAAACATAGGAAAAGTATCTGGTTCATCCCAATACTTTCTATTGCAACATTTGACAAAGTACTGAGGAATAATTTTGTACAGACCTTAGGTGAAAATGAGCATGGTCATTAGGTCATTTTTTCTCTAAACAATTTCTTGAGGTAAAAAGAAAGAAAATCAAATATATAAAGCACCTGGAGATACAACCATTCTTCAATGACAAACTATTCTCTTCACAATGTAGACAACTGATAAAATTTAAATTATATCTGAGATGCTACATTACCGTACAAAATAAATTATGATAAATCTTGAGTACATTCAAACACATAATGATAAAATAAATGTCATGTCAATGGAAAATTAATGACATAAGATATGGTAAAATATTATATAGCCATTAAAAGAATATACTGTCTCTTGGCCAGTATGGAAAGATATCTAGAATGTATCATTAGACAAATTTTCCTCTGCCTATCTTCTGGCAGGGTGGGTGTCTGCTACTCTTCCATCTCTATGACATGATCTATTGAATACTATAGGTTAGAAATGAATAACAATAAAATAGTGAAATTTTATCCCTGGTTGTGAAACTTCCCTAGGCTTGATGCTTTGAATCAACAGAAAAGCTCCTTTTGTCGATGTTTGCTGACATTATTGTCAACCTATTTTTAATTTTTTAAATTTTAAAGCTAAAAAATTGAGCACATATTAATGAACACAGAGACATAAAACAACACAAATACAATAAAGGAAAACATAATTTCAGACAAAGTGATACGTAATTAACAGTGGTTGTTCTATTACATATTGTTATATTCAAATTGTTTACTCAGATAAACAAATATAACCTTGTAAGATTGATCAATTAAACATTAACTGTTCTAAAATATTGTGACTAAAGTCGTTTCTGCCCCAAAAAAGCCAACCTAGGAAGGCTTTGCCTTGGTCAGTGTGTTACCTGCAAGGTCAACATGAGCGTGCAAGGCCAATAGCTATGTTGCCTTTTCACAAAGAAAAAAACATGAAGGAAGCTAAATGGCGTTATGATGTACACCTGAAAGGGGCATGTGGCGCTTTCCTGACACTTCTGGGTAATAAAAAGCGCATCTGCACCTTTGCCTGCTGTGGAGACTAGAGCGTAGATGCCAGAAAGAAGGTGAAACAGAGCCTGCCCGTTTCTGTCTTAGCAGTCACGACAAGTAAGTGAAGTACCTTGAAGACAAAAGGTTGAAGTATTGAAATCTGAACACACTTATACAATTTCCTCTTTGTGCCTGACAGGGATGAGAGCACGAATGCCGAGATAATCAATGGAAAGCACTCTTCCAGGGTCTGATAAAGCCCAGGAGAAGGAAGAGCTGGTGGAAGAGCTCAATGAAAATTGTACTCATTCTGTAGTTTGACCAAATACCATCAAAGGATAAATGTATTTTCTGAATAAATTGGACCATTATGTGTATATAAATTGTGAGTGAGGTCAGTAATTTTGTGAGAAGGGGGAGTTGATTGACCCTGAGCATTTTATACATAAGAATTCTGAAATAAGGAGTTTGAATAGAACCAAATGTATTCATGTTGAAAGAAATGTGTTTTTCTTTTCACTTGATGAATTTCCTCTCACAGTTTTTCAAATGCTATATTCAGATACAATGTTTCATTCTTTACTAAACTGGGAACTTATTGGGAATAATTTTTGTTTTCCATCCTTTTGGTAATATATTGTAATTGCAAAGAGTGTACATAATGCTTAAAATCCCCACTTTCTTCATCTTTTCTTTGTCATTTATTTTACCCACCCATGAGAGTAAAATCATTAAATAAAATAATTTTGAACCCTATCTATTTAAATGTGAGAAACATTTTCTGTAAAATAGAGTTTAAGGTGCAATACCATCTTGAGATTTGACAGAAACAGTAATGCGTTTTATGTCTTATCATGCCTACCACTTTATTTACAATAAAAAATAATGAGTTGTAGAGATAGCTATGAAGAGATTTCATGAGAAATGACTTCACTGTCACTATGGGACGAAATGGAAGCCGCAGCCCAGCACTGTTCAGGATAAACGGGTGTTTGATAGGCTGATTAAACGAGGAGGGAGAACTTTCTCTGTGGTCTACAGATTCTCAGGCTGAAAAATTTAGCCTAATACAAGGAAGAATATCCCTGAGAGATCTTTCCTGGCAGTGGATGTGAGATTTTCCTTCAGGACATTTGGAGGTCGATGCCCAGAGTTTTACCAGTAACTGAAGTCTGCTTAAAGTGTCCCTCGTTAGAGAAATAATAGAAAGATTCTCCTCAGCCTTAATTCTGAATGATAGAAAACAATGCCAAGAACAAACAAAAAGGATATGGCAATTGTATATTAAAATATGACCCTCGGGCTGGGGATATAGCTCAGTGGAATAAGTGCCTGCCTAGCAAGCGCAGGGTCCTGAGTTCGATCCCCAGTACTGCCAATAAATAAATAAATAAATAAAATAAAATAAAATAAAATAAAATATGACCCTCAGCACAAGTTCTTCTACTCTGTATTTACAGTAAAAACTTCACAAGCTAAAACAGTGCAGTAGCCTTGCAGACAAAACTAGAATTTAAAAAAACTTATGTGCTATGTGCTGAGAATCAGCACTATTCCTGATAATCTATCATACACAGAGCGTCACTCCATAGGTTTATAGTTCCAGTCTCTCTCTTGGTTCTCTTAATCGCAGCAAACAAGTAACTGATGGAGATAACTGATTACAAGAGAATATATACAGGTAAACTTAGGTTCTATAAAATGTTTTGTAGTAATAATTACTTTTGAAGAACTTTACTGTTCTCAAGAGGCACATGCACATAATCCCAAATCACTTGCAGAGTGACTTCTCATTCTTCTGTACCTTGAGGAACTGTGGAGCAAATAGAATTTCTCCGTTGGTATACTTATGCGAGGTTATACAACATCAAGGGGAGGGCCAAGGATATAGCTCAACGGCATAAGCGCTAGCCTGGCTAGGCTGAGGTCATGAGTTCGATTCTTGTTACCAAAAATTAAAAAAAAGAAAGAAAAAAATCAAATAGAGGTTTAGGGAAGGCGTTCTGTGACTTTGGAGCTGTTTTATAAGGGAGTGTATGTAAATATGAATGGTGAGCTATGCATTCCCTTACTACAGAGGGAAGGTCAGGGCCTGTAGTGCTGAGGATGTGGACACTTTCTGAGAGAGGTGCAAGAGCTACTCTGCGCTCTTTTCTTAGTGCATTTCCATTTCTTATATATAAAACACACAGGGGTATTTTTAAGTCAGTGGTAAGTGGAGGAATTTGAATGCAACAAGCATTAACTGATGCTTTTCAATTACGTGTATTTATCTGTTTTATGTGATGCATATGTAGTTTTGAATAGATATCTCAAATCAATGGTTCTTTTTAAGTTTCAGAATTACTGTAGATGAATCATTTTACATTATCTTCATTTTACTTTTATACAGAAAATGAATATTTACCAAGTTGCAACAGAATAATGTATTTTTCAAGACAAATGTCCTCTTCCATGTCTATGACCCAGTTTATAGATCACAGGTTTATAACCCACCTTTGTAATTTCATTTGCAGCCTCGGCACTGTAACATTTGCTCTTTCTCTGGCTTTACTCTGTGACTTCCAAATTTGGGCAAACCTATTTAAAATAATTGGATCAGGCATATTTTCAAACTGTTGATTCTCTCTACACATTTTATATATAACAAGAAAAATACCAATATCTACCTATGTTCAACAGGGTAAAATCAGAAGGGCTGTGTTGGATTACAAAAATTTATTTAGTAGAGAATGATCCCAGTGGGTCAGAAGAATCCAAAATTATGCAAAGTCACTAATTCTAGGTGAATTATCAACAATATTGTGCCTTTGCACTTATGTGTGTTCTTAAAATACAGCCTTGAAAGCTCAGACTTCTGTGAGTTCCCTGGGTGGTGATAATCCTTCAAAAGCCAACCATGGTGACAAGACAGTTTTCCACCCATCTAACTAAGATAAATTTCTTTACCCCACAAAGCTAAATTTATATGTTCAAGCAACATATTCTCTCTTGAGAATTGGAGTTCTTAGCCAGGTCCATACAGCCTTTCAAGATTTTATTTTCCAAGTTAGTTTTACTGAATTCACTCTCTCTTTCCAGAGCTCTAATATATAAATTTCAGAAAGCTGCTATTCTATCATTCTCTTTACTAGTTAGGAATTTGAAAAGTCAAATACATTTCCCTTCAATTTATGTATTAAAAATGAGACCATTTAAGCAGTTCTGCTCTTGTCCCACCCAGAAAACACATATTTTTATTTGTAATTGAGAATATTAACACCTGCAGTTATTTTCATTTCACAATATGGGATCTTATTAATTTGGGCTTAATTTCATATTTGTTTTCTTGCTTTAAAACTTACAAAGATCAAATAATTCAAGAGATGTACTAGTCTTTTACACATCTACAGGAGTTCTGTATGTGAAGAGTTATAAGGGTATATGAGAATAAAGCTAAATATAGATTAATTCTGGATATAAGCAGTTAATTCTGGGGTATATGCCATAGACACCCAAGGAAAGAGGCCCCTAGGAAATTTCTGCTAAATTGTTGGTCCAAAAACTCCTTTTGGAATATTCCATCCTTCACTCTGTGTCATATGCCTGTGCAAAGCCTCACCTGTAATAAGTAGTAGCAGAAGAAGTTAGGGCTGCTGAATCAGCCTCAAACTAAACTTTGCTAGAGAGATAGATTTTATCAATTACTTTGTTTGTTTTATGGATTCTTGGTCATACCTTTTTATCCATTACATTCTGCAAAGTTTGAAACCACCTGAACCTATTTTGTGCATTTCAGCATTACTCAAGTGCTGAAGCTTTTAGTCATGTCACGCTGTCCATGAAATATTTGATAGATGTGCTGTTTTCTTGGGCTTCAAATTTGCTTCTACAAACATAGCTCAAGGAATAAAGAATCTGTAATTTTCATCATAACTGACAGGCCTGGCAAGCAGACTTTTCTCAGTTGATTTGGTACATATTTTTGATGTGCATAAATTATGAAAGAGATGTTATTTGTTTACAATTTTAAATTCTCAGGGCAGCAAAATAGATTAAAACATAGCCTTGTTCAAAATTAAATGAAAATGATATTCAGATTATTTGTAGAATGCAACACTTTGTATTTTTCTGTAGAAAGTTGAAAGTCTTCAAAGCAAGAAAAAATGAGGCAGTTGATCAAGGCTGTAACTTAAATAAGCAATTTATGCCAATAGTGATTGCACAGACTGCTTTAATACACAGAGCCAAGCTACCTAAACATCAAAGAGGATTTTGCTTTGTAGATCCAAGGTAGTAAACTGCTTTACATTTCAACTTTCAGCTGGTGCAAATGGAAACAGTTGGGCTGTAAAAGCAAATTTATCACAAAAAATATTAACTGACCATTAACTACCAGGTAATGCTGTAAACATGACCCTACCGTGATACTACAGGCCTGTCTGCTCTAGAGAATGACAAATAGCAGGAACAGAAAAAGTCAGTGTATTTGTCACTAGCCATAACAAAGTTAAAAGGAAGATGATACTGTCCTCTTTTATTGTTTTGCTCACAAGGTACAGACACGCACTATGCACTTAACAGCAAATGCCTGGAGCTATGACACCTTCATTCTAAATTGCACTTGTGTATGTTTAAGAAATTGTATAGGCATTTTCAAGGAGTTGCTTCTCTGTGTTAGATATTTTGTTTTAAGTGCAGCAAAAGGCCAAACTCAAATTCATTCCTAATGAGCCATGTGTTAATGTCAAAGTCTCCACTGTCCACTCAAATGCCACGGAACACATCTGACTTTATAATGAACCAAACAGTTGTCTCTTCGTAATCTCAGTTAGCCTTCTGTTAGGTAGTTGCATCCAAAATTTATAACACAGTGGTGGAGGTTGTTGCCGTGATGGCTGAAATCCAATCAAAGATGTAAAAGTTCTCATATTGCGTCAATAGTATTGCCAAGTCTTTACTGTTCCATCCCCACACAGAGTAAACTGACCCAACGAATTCCAGATGCAGTGGTGCTTCACTGTCATCTGCTCTGTACCCTGATGTGGGAGAGATAAAAACCAGATGACAGGCACCAAAGCCGTCAGCCAGTGGCAGTGTGGCTGGAATGTGGGCAAACGTCTGAAAAGGCACTGACCAAACTTTCTTTTCTGCAGGGGATGCTCTTTCCAATTCAGTATCTTGTTTCTTATGCTCCTAGGTTCTAAACTTCATACACTTTCAGAGTTGGACTTGCTGACATTCAGAAAATTTAATGTTTATCTTTTCTATCTTCTAGGTAATGTAACACACCTGCTTAATATGAAAAGAAAGTCTTCCCATAGTCATGACTAATGAAGTGGCTATCTAGAAATAAGGAAATTTGAGGGGAATTCTGGCTGAAGTACCATACATACACAGTAAAATTGAGAGTTGAATTTAGAGAGTGAATTCAGGCAAACCTACAATACTAAGAGAAATTTACACTGTTGTTACATTTTTGTAGTTTTCTCTCTCCTGATACAAGCTTGCAGAGTTTTCAAGGATTTGCTCTTAACAGTAACACAAAAATTGGAGCACTCATATGATGAGCTGAAAACTATTTGTCTTTGATAATGATGCAAGTGTATGAAATATATCAGAATAAAGCAGAGATAAGCAGACAAACTAATGTAAGAAAACTGGAGTCTAATGAGACATGAGAATATGAACCTGCTTTTCTTTTCCTAATTTTAGCTATCAGCAGACAATAACTTTGCTTCATGCTTTGGGTCTTTTCTAATTACGGCTTTTTTAAAAAAATTTCCTTCAAACATCTTAAAGTAATAGAATTAGGAACAAAATAATGGTTTAAACATGTAGAAATAGCAATGTATACATTCATAAAATATATCACTATAAATGATGACAAAAACTAGAGGATTTATATTCTGAGACAAACTAAAGAGTGTTGTGTTAAGAGTGCTAGAATAAAAAAAGAGTATGTGGTTATTTGATTGATCGATGTGCTTCCAGGCTAGAGTTGATTTAGTGATACAACTTGAGATGAGAAAAAGGAGAGAGAGAGAGAAATATGGGCAGTCAGGGAAGCGGGTGGCAAGGGAGAGAAGAAAGGGGAAGAGCTGGAGGGCATGTGTGGTAGTATGTGAAACAATATCTCGCTAATTTTATTCAGTCTATTTTTGTCAAATATAGGACAAGTAATACTGGTTGAATATCACTCTTATAATTCATTCTCCTGGAAGTACATACCTGTATTTGACAATTATGTACTTCAAGGCTTTTGGTATTATTCCTAACTCTATTTCTTAGACTCCAGTCTCTTCCTGGAATTTTAGATTCCTATACCCAATTGTATGTGAAAACACATCACTGTGTTTTCTAATATATATCTTAAATTCGGCATGCTGTAAAGAGAAGGCCTGATTCCTTACATTGTACTCCTAAATACAATCCTAAGGCAATGGTTTCTTTTCAGTTTTTGTTTTTTATTAATGAATGTTTATAATAAGTAATGATTTCACTGTCTTGGGAAGTTGGCACATGTTCATAACACATTGTCTTGTTTACTTTTCTCTCATTGCTGAGACAAAATATCTTGACACTCAGAATTAAGGAAGGAAATGGTTATTTAGATTACTGTTCGTGGAGGTTTCAGTTCACACTCAGCTGGCTCCAAGGCAGAGTGGCACATGGCAGAGGGCAACAGTTCATGGCAGCGGTGGAAGACAGCAAAAGCAATAAGAGCAAAAGGGAGGCCTCACAGAAAGCAGCCTCTTTCCTTCCCTTAAGTTGTATGTTGTATGCAAACCAGCGACCCCAGGGTGGGTGTAGAACTCACATCCATAACTCAAACACTGGATCATGGATCAGTCATAAATCTAGAAGCCCTCATGACTGTATGAGGCTGTGGGGGACATGCAGGCACAAACCATAACACACGTCTTCATTCCTTTTTCACCGTTCCTCTGTCTCTCGGTCCACTTCCCTTCTGCAGAAGATCTGTGTCGCTATTGCCCATTACCTTTCACTTTGTTCTTCACTCATATTTTGGCATTCTAATATAAGAGAAACCATACAGTTTTTCAACATGTAAGCCTGATTTATTTCACTTAACATTATCATCTCAAGGTGCAGCCCATGTCTTAGAAACGATTCTAGTTTATTTTTTTAAAATTTTTATTTTATTAGTGCATGGGTACAGTACATGAAATTTACAGTCTTGTGAGGGAAAAGGTAACATGCCTTGATTTTTCTTTATTCTCTTTTTCATCCGCATCCTCCTCCCCCTCCCCATCTTTAGTCCGCTTTCCTTGTATTCATTATTAGTGATTTTGTAATTGTTAGTCCATCTGTCTGATGTCTACATTCATTTTGGCTATTTGGTGCATGTACATGAGACAACTTACATCTTTTTATTTCCATTTTCCCAGACATCTCTTCCTTGGCTTTGATCTCTTGGACCCCTTCCCACTTACAAAAGGTCAGTGCCCCAGTTTTTTCTACCAGTCCTCTGTTCTGCTCAATCATTTATTCAAATGTGAGATAACATACAGTATATAAGCTTATGTTTGGGACTTATTTGACTTGACGTTGTTTTTCCTTGTGTATTTCCTTTCCTACAATTGCCTTTAATTTATTCTTTGTAGCCAAGCAGTACATCCTTCTTTATGGCAGCATAGAGCTCCATTATATGCAAATAATACATTTTCTTCTTCCATTCATCTATTGATGTTTAAGTCATTTTCAAGTTTTAGCTATTTGAAATTCTGCTCCAATGAATGTATATATGCATGTGTCACTGTGATATAATAAAACTTTAGAAAAGATATGAAGAAGAGGAATAGCTGGATTGAATAGAGTTTCTAATTTTGTTTGTGCAGAATCTCTATATGGATTTCCATAATGTCTACACTAGTTTACTCTCCCATCAATAATGCAGAAGGATCCCTTGTATCCCATAGGATAACCAGCAATTCGTTTTCATTTTCCTTTCCTTGTGACAGCAGTTCTTTTTGGAGCAAGTTGGACTCTCTTTGTCCTTCTCTGATGGCCAGAGATGTTAAACATTTTTCCATGTATATATCGATCATTTCTACTGGTTTCTCTGGGAAATATTCATTTCAGTTGCCCATGTTTTGAAAGAGTCTTTTAATTCAGGGGATCTAATTTTTTGAGTTTTTAATATATTCCAAATATTAGTCCTCTGTATGCTGAATAATTAACAAAAACTGTTCCCTTTTTATGTTGTCTCTTCTCTCCCTCAGTTGTTTTTGGGGGGGCTGTGCAGAAGATCTTTATTTGGTATGATGACATCTGTTGACCCTTGATGTCATTTCTTGTGCAATTGGAGTCACGTTCGGAAAGTCCTGTGTCTGCCTTCAGGAGTTTTACCTATTTTTACACTGTATTTTCTCTTAATACATAATGACCACAGTCATTACGGTGGATGTGTACATGTTCACGAGCACATTTTATTTCTTTTTTTTTTGTCCCATTCTCTTCTACCCTCCCCAATGCCTCTTTCTCTCCCTGTTCACAAAAGATCCATTTCCATCTTTTTCTTTCAGTTCTTCATTTATTTTAAACCCCATGTTCCGTCCCTTCCTCACGCCTGCCACATCTCTTGTTCCTATCCTATTTGCACAGCTTTTTCCTACCTGCCTAGTTTTGCTACTTATTTGTACTTTGAGTTTTTCTCTCAATGAAGCAATGTAATATTTAAACTTGTTTCCCCATCTTGTTTCTCTCAACGTCACGGTCTTGAGTGGCACTCACTTTTACCTATTTGATGTTGCAGTAGATGGTTTGTGTTCTAACATTTAGATGTTTGATTCATCTTGGTTTTTGTGTAGTACACGGAGTGAGGTATGTGAGCCAAGACCCAACTTCTGTATGCGATCAGCCACTTTCCCCAGCACCGTTTATTAAATAGTCCATCCTTCCTCCAACATATGTTTTTGGTCCCACTCTCAAAGATGTACCTGGGTTTTTACTGCATCTTTTATTCTGTTCCATGAGCCCACATGACTAGTTTGTTCCAATATCATGCCATATTTAATCACTGTGAGTTTCTAATATAACTTGCAGTCTGAAAGTGTGATGAGTAGTGCTTTCTGCTTGTTGCCCAGAATTGCTTTTGCAGCTCTGGGTCTCTCCCTGTTCCATATGAATTTTAGAACTCTTTTCTCTGTGAAGAATAGTGTTGTTATTTTGAATGATTTTATAGCCAATTCAACCCCAAAGCGTGGACATTATCTTTACTTTCCTTCATTTTCAAACCCCATCTCATATGTCTGTCTCTCTTCCCTACCACTGCTGGTATAATGAGAAGTACCTTGGTTCCTTGCATAAAGCATAGCTATGTCTTCCAAAGTGGCTTCTTTTTAATTTCACTCTTGATCACCTCCTTTAGGACCTAGTGTTAGCAGAATAGAGACATACTTTTAAAATATAATCAAACGACATCACACTTGTGTAAAATATCATCTGTAACATGGCCATCCTCCTCCTCCTCATCATTGAACCAAATAATACAAACGCTCCCCTGGAGTCCTTGTTCACGTAATTAGCACCTTCCTAATCTCTACATGTTCTTCTTTATCTGTTCCACTGAGGGTTTTGTTTTCCTCTTTTCTAATTTGGTGACCCATAGTCAGGTATTTCCTAATCTGGATCCTTTGAACAAGGTGTGCCCTTTGCCCATATGTCTCTTCCTTTGGCCTTTGCTTGGCTATATCCTGACTGTTTCTACTTTCTTTGATCTGGCCAGTCTCTTTCAACCAACATGTATATCTAGTTAATTTAATTTAAGGTATATTTAGGTAATTTATCTTAATTTGATATTTATTTATTTGTTCAACTACTGAGCATAAACTCCTTCTTCTTTGTTTTTTTTTTTTGTTTTTTTTTTTTTTTGTGGTATCAGGGATCAAACTCAGGACCTTGCGCTTACCAGGCAGGGGCTTATGCCACTGAGCTATATCCCCCACCAGAGGATAGGCTTCTTATAAACAGAACTTTTATTTTTTATCAACAAACTAGTGGTTACCATGTATATGTACTTGATATTCATCGTTAATACTGAGAAAATGATCAGTTTGAATGAAATCACATATTTTGACAAGGCCAGTGGATACATTAGGACTGGCATTTTAGTACTGAAGTATGTAGAAAAACTAGTCAAGGCAATGCAAAATATTAGAGTACCTTCATGAAACTGAACTAGCAAAGTAATCGTTAATGGAGCAGGGAGAATAAACAAACACCACTTTCTTGCGTCTATGAAAGGCAAGATTGTCTTTTTTCTAGTATTATGTAGAAAAGTTATAGGCTACTGACGTAGTTCCACTATCCTTTAAACACTACAGACCTGCCTTAAGTTGGTTACATTAATCTTTTATTTTCTAGAATATTGTTGATGTTGAGCTCATATGTTATTGGATGATTTCCTGGAGGCAGTGTAAATTTAGCAGAATATATTGTTTCTAAAGAAAAATGGGGAAAGTTTAAATTGAAGAATTCAGTGTCAGGAGCATTGATATTTAAGTATCCCAAGTGATAAATGTGAAGAATAAACTTTTCTAATGTGGACCTAGGGCAAAAATAACCAAAAGTAAGAAATACCTTTTGAGAAGTTAAGTTAATTATCAGCTATTTTGCAAAATCTCATGTTCATTTTCCCTTTGATATTTTGCTCAGATCATTTCAGTGTGAAGTTGTACTACATACACCACTGATGAACCAAAATAGAATTCAAGATGATTTTTTTGCTAATTCACATTTTCTCTGCAAAGGCAGATACCAAAAGTGGGAAAAAACCCAACCACTTACGCATACTTTTCTTTTACAAATTCATCTCAGATTATAATAAATGTGTGCAGCCTTTTTATGTATATTAAATAGACGCATACATGCATGCATGAGATGATAACTGTACTCAGATTTTTACAACTGTACTAATTTGAGTCATTCATGTTAGGATCCTGAAATGATCTTGTGTCCTTTATAAACAATCTAAGTAGGCGTAATAAGTAACTTCATTCTGGCTGAAGTTTAGGCAGGATTCCTTGTTTTAATTGAATCTAGATTGCATCTGTGGTAATGAAACCTAGTATACTGAAGTTAGCACTGTCTGGTTTTTTCACATTTTAAAAATTATAACATGTTCAAAACCATGGTTTTATTTTATTGTTGCTTATATTGCTACTATTTCATTGATTCTATAAATTGCTGAAGGACAGATACTAAAGAAATAAAAAACAAATTTCCTAGTATATGCATGATTTTAACTATAATTCCAAATTATAATTCAGTGCTTAGGAGCTAATCTTTATTGAACAAAGAAGGTATGTTACATAATAATTATTTAATATAATTCATTTTAAATGTTTTGTTTAGATTTACATTCTAGTGAATAATTTGTGATAGAAATCAAACTGTTCAGAAAATGCTTAGCTTCAGACATAAGAGAAGAGGAAAATATTAATATAGCTCACTTATATCTAAATATTTGTAATATCTTATCCACTATTAATTGGAATGACAGGAGGGGTCCAATATTTTAGTTTTTTCCTAGAAATTGTTATTGTATTGCTGTTACACTGATGCATTATTTTATAAATATAATCTAATATGATTTTGTGTCACAAAATAAGCATATATGTACTTATTTATATATACAATTCAGATAAAACCTAATTTTACATAATTTGCACAAAGTGTATGATTTTATCATCATAAATATTTTTATGTTTGGCAGCTTTAAATAAATATATCATACATTTAAAATATTTTATTTTATAATTACTTTCTCTTTCACCTAAAAAGACTTAGAATAACATATTCTCAAACATACTCTAATGCAATAAATATTTATGAGTGACATAAACAGAGCAAGGTAGTAATATTTAGTGTCTATTCCACTTTTGTTGTCAATAAAAATTATAATAATGTGCTCTGTAGCTTCAAAAATAGCTCAGAGCTAACATCAATGATGTAGCCTGCTTTTTAAACTTGCAAAGTTTTAGAAGTACCACTACATTGATGAACCAATCACTTAAGAAACACGATGTGGGATGTCTTTCAAATATTCTTCTTCTTCAGTATTAAAAATTAGACGTACCAACCCTCCAGGGTGAATCAAATCACTATGTACTACAAACAAGTACTAATTAAATCTGAAAAGAAAGTTCAGTCCTACTAAGGATATTATTTTAGTTTTGATCATATGCAGCATTTAAAGATGGAGCATTTAAATGTGTGACTAACAAGTAGAGTTAAAATATCCTAACAGATTTAGTAAGGTTTTGAACCAGGTCTCAGTTAATGGTATATACAATAACAGCTGTAAGGGATTAGAAAGATCTACTGCTCTTAGACTGAGATGCTTTTTCTCATTTATTAATGAAAGTACAATGCAAGTGTGGAAAAGATAAACTGCTATATAATTCTTTCTTCTTTTCTAAGATAGCTCAGCTCAATTCTCAGTCCATTCTTCTGAGTTATCACGATTAATATGAGAGCCTGAGGTCAGACTTCCTTAATTCAAATTTTCCAAGCTCAATTACTATCCATATGAAACTCTCCAGATTAATTTCCTTGACTCTTAGCTTTCTTATTAATAAAAAGATATAATTTTAGCACCCAGTTAGCCTGTTGGTTATGAACATTAAATGAGTAAATATCTGGAAAGTACTTAACACAGTGCCTAGCATCCATTAGTGCTTGTTCAATGTCATTGTTCTTTGATGCATTGTCCGCTCTCTGCTCTGGTGGAGTTTTCGGTTTGTCTAATTGACGCGGTATGGATGATCACTTGCACATTTTCCACTTGTGAAAAGTTGGCTTCCATTGCTCCATTTGACTCAATCTTATAGCCAAAACAGGACATTTTTGCAAAAATATTAGTAATTTTTTAAATTGTAACCTGCAGTTCTAAAATATCAATGATTTCAAAATGATAGAAATACAAAAAAAATTAAGTAAATCTGTGTTAAGGAAGAGCTCCTCTATGCAGTAATTTTCAATTAATAAATATCATCCTTAATTGAAATTGAAAACATCAATAGAAATATATTAACAGTAATTTTTATAAACAAATTTACTGATAGGTGCTAAATTTAATTGGGAAAAATTTGAAAATAAAAATTTATAATTTATGGTCTATGTCTGGGTGTCCCCCCCCCAAATCTCATGCAGTCATGGGTTGGTCTTCTAGAGGTTATGGTTGATTTATGGGTGTGAGTGCAGTTTGCATATACTGTAAGGGAGGAAAAGAGGCTGCTTGCCACTGCTCCTCCATCGTGCTGTGGTTGCTTTTGCTGTCTTCTGTTGCCATGAATGGCTGCTGTCTGCCATGTGCCACTCTGCCTTGGAGCCAGCTGAGTATGGACTGAAACCTCCACAAACTGTGAGCCAAATAAACCCAGGAATACTACAGATATGTAGACTGATGAATTTTTCACCATTCTATGAGAGCACTACTGTGGGTTATGTGACATCTTTTGTCACTGTGGTATGGAAATATGTAAATTGCTTGTAGTAAATTTTAAAATTTGTTTCTCTTTACAGTGATATTTGTAACACTGGCCACATTGGCACATCTAACATCAAAGTGGACAGAGATATATGGTCAGTCACAAATTGGAAAGTAAGAACAGTGTATCATTGAATCTCTGTCTCAGGCTACCGAAATGTTACGAGGTAACTGTTCCTCAAAGAAGAAAACCTGGTGCCCTGAGCTGCCTGGGTACATTGGACCAGACAGTCCACAATCCACTCCCACCACAGTTTGCATGTCTGTGCTCTGCCTGCTATATTAGCTGTCTGGAGACCACAGACATTTCTGTCTGCTTTCTGCTACCGCCCAAGTCTGAGCCCCGAGACACTGGAAGATGCAGCCACAACGTCAAATACACTCAGCCACCTTATCTTTAACAAAGGGGCCAAACAAGTTCATGGGAAGAAAGATAGCCTCTTTAATAAGTGGTGCTGGAAAAACTGACTTGCTACATGCCGAAGACTGAAACTAGACCCATGTCTATCACCTTGCAGCAAATTGAAGTCAAAATGGAGTAAGTATCTAAATATTACAACAGAAACATTAAATCTACTGGAAGAGAAAGTAGGTAGAAATCTTGAAGACATAGAGGCAGGCAGAGAGAACATAAACAAAAACCTAACTGCGTGGGCAATACGTCAAAGAATCAGCAACTGGGATCTCATCTTACTGAAAAGTTTTACACAAAAAAGAAATCACCAGCATAGTAAAAAGAAAACTCACAAATTGGGAAAAAATTTTGCCCCTTAGACAGAGGACTTCTATCTTGAACATATAAAGAATTAAAAAACATCAGTCCCCCCAAATTCAAAGACACAACCCAAAAATGGTACCTGAGATGAACACACACTTCTCAGTTAAAGAAATACAAATGACAAATATACACATGAAAAACTGTTCAAGAAATGCACATTAAAACAACACACATTAAATGCACATTAAATTAATTATTAATTATTAAACAATTATTTATTATCAATAAATAATTTTGTTATTCATTTATTATAATAATATATTTATTATTTATATACTAATTAAGAATTATTTATTATATGAATAATCATTTATTAATAATAAATAATTATTAATTAATTAATTGATAATTGATTATAAATTAATTAAATGCACATTAAAACAACACTGAGATTCCATCTTACTCCAGAAAGAATGGCTATCATTAAGAAATCAACCAATAATAAATTCTGGAGGGGCTGTGAGGATAAAATAACCCTTTTCCGCTGTTGGAGTGAGTGTAGAATGGTGCAACCAGGGCTATAGGTCCTATTCAACACAGCTCTTCTCCCGAGTATTTTTCCAAAAGAAAAAGCATTATACCACAGTGATATAGCAGCACAATTTGTAATAGCTAAATTGTGAAAACAACGCAAATGCTCATCAACTGATTAATGGATGAAAACGAAGTGATATTTTTATATAGTGGAATATTACTCAGCTATAAAGATATATAAACTCAAGGATTTTATAGGTAAATGGACACAACTAGAGACTCTACCCATAAGTTGAATAAATAAGACTCACATGGGTAAACATCATATTGTTGCCCTAATATAAGAACCAGAAAGAGTAAATTAAATCTAAAATGTACGATAGATACTGAGAAGGGGAAAGAAACTGTTCAGAAGTAAAGAACAACTGGGATAAGGGAAAAGAGAAAATAAAGAAGAAAGAGAAAAATATGTATATATATATATATATATATATATATGTACACACACATATATACAGTGGACAGAATAATTATACTAGTAATTTCTATTAATTTCTACTGCTTTATTGAAAGGAACAATTGATATTTAACTGTTTGATCATTCTTGCATGTTTGTATTTATTTGAGTAACCAATATGAAGATAACGGTATGTAATACAACATCCATTATTAATTTCTTTCATCCTTATCTGAAATTCTGTATTGCTTTTATGTTTTTTCATATATATGTGTTTATTAACATGTTGTGGTTCTTTTATCTCTGAGAATAAAATTTAAAAATAGAAGAAAACCTATCATAGGGAGAGCATTACACTGGCAGAGAGATTATGTTCTCTGGGTAACAGGTATGGCATTACAAATTTCATGTACCTTTTCCTAGCCCTGTTCACTTTTTTGTCAAAAGATGATGGTGAACTTTGTAGTGCATTTATACAAATTAAACGTCATAAATAAGCTTATATATAAGGATCTCTGACAGTTATTGACACACTTAACACTGGTAAAGTTTTGTGAGTACAGACACATGGATGAACCAGGATAATCACAATATGATCTTTAGTTAATGGTCCTTGGTGTTTGACAAGAATTACATGTTCCTACAGTTGCGGTGTTCCCTTTGGAGCTGAGTTGCAGGAGGTCGCAAGGTGACAATAGGAGCTATATATGTAATTTCTGAACTGTATTTATTGGAGACAGACAGAGAACACTATTGCAATATAAAATATAACAGCCTGGATTCCTCCACAATAACCCCAGAGATTAAAGATCATAAAGCCCTCAATAGAGGAGGCACTAAAGATTTTTACAAAAGATGAAGCAGTTGATTCTACTATACTATAATTTTCTCTCAATATTTCGATATTTTTATGGTTAGAAAGAATATACACAATGGAACTAGATGACAATCACAGATGCTTCATTTATAAAATCTTCAGAAAGATTATCCAAGTGAATGAAGGTTAGATACAGTTATATTCTTATTCTCATCATATATTTTAAGTAATAAGCCACCCAATTCTTTTAAACAGATTTTTTAAAATTCTGTCTTAACTTCTATGTTATTCAAGAACTTTGTAATCTACAATATGGATGTGGTCACCACTAATATTTATAACCAAAGTATCAGTTCAGAGATTTCCAGGTTAGTGAATATCACAATTAGAGATTGTAGGCTACAAAGAAATTTCTTACACGACTAAAATAGATCAAATAAATAATTTACCTTATGGAAATACACACACACACACACACACGTGTGTGTGTGTGTGTGTGTGTGTGTGTGTGTATATGAAAGCAACTATGATCACTTAGCCATTAATTTTTCATTTATTCAACACTACTTTTATAGCATGATTATGTGTTAAGCACTGTGATAAGCACTGCAGGTCTATAAGTTAACAACCAAAACAAGCTCTCTTTCCTGAAAGAGAGTAGTAAGTATGGAACCAGTTGCAGAAATAAGATCATTTTCGAACACGGGAAGCTGTGAAGAATGTCAGACAGCGAAGATGGACAAGCAAAGTTAGAAAGGAGCATTGACTGTAATATCCTTTAGGTTAGACGTCTCTGAGAAACTGACATTTGAATTCAGAATTGATTAATGATATGTATGAGTCATGTAAAGATTAAGAGAAGTATTTCCTTTGAACTCTTTCTCCTGCTACTGGAATAAGGGATGCAAAGAAGCCATTCGTGTAGGTAGAACAGGATGAAGAAAGAGAATCCTAGCCAGCGGTGAAATCAGAATAAGAAAGACTATATTTTGAAAAGTGTTTAGATATGTGAGTGAGTTTCTAATTAAGGCCATGATAGATCTCTTAACTCTCTTAAAGAAATACATGAAGCATGCAATATAAATTCATTAAAGCGTAGATGTTATGAACAGAACTTGTATGGAAAGGAAAACCTTTTCAACATTTATCTTTCATGGTGACTAATGTTGACCTTAGTAATAGCCAATAAACTATGACTGTTTCATACCTTTAAATGTCTACGTACTTTGCCAGTTGTTTCTCATTTCTGCTGATCTCAGCATTTCATACTTCACTGTTTCCCCTGTGTATAAGTAGAATGAAACATCTGCACAATTTTTTATACTGGATGTTTGGCATCATTTTTATCCATGATTAGATTTGACTGAAAAAGAGTATAACCTAAAAATGTACCCTAGGACCCAACAACATCCATATGCCAGGCACAGAGATGCCTAGTTTATCCTGTTATCTATATCCTTAAATTCAGTATGTCTCCCTTCCCAGATGCTGGCATGTAGTTTCTATAAACGCTTCTGGCAATACCTACCAAACTAGTGGGTCTTTGCTTTACTCACCCAATAAGCCCTCGTTATATTCCAAACATATCCTGTAGAATATGTCTAGAGAATGAAATAATTTTGAAGATAAATACATGTGATAAGTTGCACAATAAAAGTCTTAAAATTTACATGAGAAGAAAGTATGAAGAAAATCACATACTAAAGTTTCCTTCATGGTTTTATAAGGACATAGAATAGTTACTATATTAAGGATTTTAAAATGAATCCAAGTTTAACAAAACAGAAAAGTTAGACTCACGTCTGTACATGCCTTTGTCCTTTCTTAGTAAGGATGCCACAGACCATTTGGAAGCACACACAGATGCACACACAGAGATACACAAAATGGCAACTGAAATACTAGTACACAGACATACATAAACTGGCTGCTAAAATACTTGTCTGACAAGGTATCAAACAAAATCTAGTACTTTGGAATTTCTAAAAAAGTAATCAGCCCAAACCAGAAGTCATGATAACTTTGCTAAATTTATTTGAGTTTTGCTATTACAGAGGATTGTGTTTTCTTGGAATATAAAATATGCTTAATTTATACTAATTAAAATCATAGGTAAGTAACAAAACTGTACTGAAACTTTTACTGAAATTCATGTCAAAGTAACTTGGTACTCTATACTAAAAAGGATGGAATTTTAAAATTTCTAACAGGAATTTGAAAACTATAATGTTAATAGTTTCTTAAAGCAATGGCAAAGTTTTTAATCTTTTGTAAATATTTACAGTTTAAACAAATCATTACAATCTTTTCTTATGTCTGTAATTCAATTCTCTTCAGTTTTTCTGATAAACATTGCATTATTGTACTTATTTCAGTATTATGATACTCTAATTTCTCATTTTGCTTCATAATTTACTGCTTGAGGATTTTTGTTTTGCTAAATGTATAATCTGATTTTTCTTAAAGAATATTTAAGACAAGATACCTTATCCAAAAATCCTGCATATCTGCTATAAAATATTTTTCTACATTACTTGTGATAATTAATACTTAAATGTAAGTTTGTACTGGCTTAAGGAACCTTAGCAGAATAATAAAGCACATTTCTGTGTGTGCCTGTAGTAGGTTCTCAGAGACGGCTGAAATGTAGGCCAGAGAACTAGGGGAGTAGGTTCACCCTGATTATGCATGGAACCATACAGTGTGCTTACAGCCCAGATGGAAAAAAGAGAAAAAAGAAGCAGTTGCTGGAAATTTGAAAGAGCTTGCTTGTGCTTCAGTTGGTGTGTCTTTTGCCACCATAGTCTTTGGAAATCAGACTCTAGTTACCTGAGCCCTAGCGCATAGATTCATATCAGCAAATCTGCAGGTTTTCTCCAGGCCTTTGTGCCAGGACTGATACTGCATCCTCAGTCCTCTGGGTCCCTAGCTTCCCTCTCCTTGGACTGACCAAATACTGAATCCTTGAGCCCTCGAGCTTGTAGATGGTTATTGTGATTTTTTTTTTTTTGCCTGTGCTTCTTTAAGCCTACCTAATAAATCCCCTTACGTGATCATCATTCCCTTCAAGCATTAGGAAACAAATACAATATTGCTTGTCATATTTTTCCTTTTTAAGTGAATGGCTGTTCATGTATTACAATGCTTCTAAAACTATGTATAAACATGTAATGTTTTTTCTACAGTGGGGACTGAACCCAGGGCTTTCACAATGAGCTTTATCCCCAGCCCTTCTCAGTTTTAATTTTGAGGGAGGGTCACAATAAGTAGTTGAGTGGCCCAGGCTGGTTATAGCGTGCTATCTTCTCTCAGCCTCCTAGAGTGCTAAGATTACAGATGTGTGCTATCACACTAACAGTTTTCTTCTCTACTTGTAAATTTTATCCTACAGCTTGTGCTGTTATATAATTCATATTTGCTTGACTTCTAAGTGTAATACACATATATTTGTATTTACATTTACTTGTCCTTTTGAAAAAATCCTTTTTCTTCATCTTGTTTTATATCAAATATATGCTGAAACAAATTGAATGTCTGGATTGATGCAGTGCCTGTCCAGAAGTGTTCATGTGTAAAGTTTCTGAAGTTCCCCTTCCCAAAGATGTTCAGCCTCACACAACTGTGATTGGGAAAGACACACGATATGATTTAAATCTTCCTAATTTGGTTAAAAATTTTGTGACCTACTAGTTCATACTGGAGAATGTTGCAAGTGCTGTTCAGAGGGATGAGTATTTCTTAGCTACTCTATGTGCTGGTTAAATTTCTATGAGGGCCATTTATTCTAGAAAGTAGCTTAAATCAAAAGGTTCTTTATTGATTTTATGCCTAAATGATCTATCCATTCCTATAAGTTAAGTCATGAAGTTTTCCGTTATTACTGTATTGACACCAGTTTCTTCCTTTAAAAGTACTGACATTTGTTCTGTATTTTCAAGTTCTCTGATGGGTTCACATGCACTGTTGCTATCTTGTGCAATGGGGCCATTGAGCAAAATCAAATCTAAGAGGGAAGGTTATAGCAATCCCTATCTACATATAAAATCTTGAGTACGCAAGAGTGCAGCTCCAGGAAAAATAAAACAAGAACAAGTCAACAAAAAATTATCAGCAAAATGCAAATAAAAACAAGTGACATATCACTTTATTCTAGTAAGAACAGCTATAATCAAGAAGAATAAGATGAAAACTTTTGGCATGAATGTGGAGAAAAGGGAAAGGTTTCATACTGCTGCCAGAAATTAAAGTTATTACATCCATTATGCAAAATTTTATGTAGGTTACAGAAAAGTTAGAAATACAAGTACCATAATATCCTGCAATACCACTGGATTATGTACCCAGAAATGCAGAACAGCAAAGAAATGGAAACTAACTAAGTGCCCATCAGTTGATGGATGAAAAAGAAAATTACATATACAATACATATTTTATATTATATATACTGTATACTATATATATACTGAACGAAAACTATTCAGCACTACAAAGAAACAAAGTAATGTTATTTGTCACACATCGATGAAACTGGAGATCATTAAGTGAAATAAACAGGCCCCTAAAATACGCTTATTGTTTAATGATACATGTGGAATGTCTGAAACCTGTTTTCAGAAAAGTTGAGAGTAGAATGGTGCTCATCGGATAGAGTAAGGGGACGGCTATGATGGGAAAATATTGATTAATATGTACTGAGTTACAGTTAGAAAAGAAAAATTCTGGTGTCTCATCGTACAATAGGGTAATTACATATAGCCTCAGAAAACTAAAAGAATGGAAATCAGAATACTTGATTTTCAAGCCAACAGTTAGAAGCATCATTGTATGATGTTCTACGTGTAAATAATCTATTGATGAATCTTACATAATTCACCTGTAAGAGATATTAAAACAAATTCAAATGTCGGGATTCTATGCTAGTTTTCTATGTCCCGTAGTCTTCAAGAAAATTAAACTTCCATGCTTCATGAAAAAAAAAAAAGAGGCTAAAGGTTTGGTGAAAATTAATTAATGCTAAAACAACCAAGTGTTCTAAAATTTATTTCTCAAAGATTGAGGTATGCTTTTAAACATATTTGCATCTGTTTGCAAATTTCAAATATTCTGCCTATTATAGGCATTTTGTACTATATAATACAATACTTTTATAGATTACTTCATATAGACATACTGAGGAAACATTTGTTTTAAAAAGAGACTTACTGATAAGATGTGTAACAAATGTTGTGAGGTAAAAGGACATATTTTGAACTCAATCTGATTAAAATGAAAAAAAAAATATTCACACTGTGCCTAAGCTAACTAAAACTTTAAAAAAGAGAGTTAAAACTTCAATAAGTATAAACTCGAGGCACTTTATAAATATATAAAAATATGTCATAAAAATATGAATTTTAGTTAAGTAAAGATCATAGTGGAACTATTCATTGTCTTCCACATAAAAGCAGTTGAAATTTTAATATGGTGAATTAAATTGTATTTTCTCACAGGCACATTCTAAAATTGAAACTTCAAAGGAAGGATAAAAATGAATGTGAAAGCATTTGTAGAGTTGCCATTAATTATGCTGTAGTAATTATATTAATTAAAATAATACAATTTCCATATTCCACATGAAGAATGATATAAATGTGTTTTAGCAGTACAATACAAAATTGTATAAAATAACATCATACCTATTTGAAAGCTAAATATGGTGGTATGTCATACACTTTAAAAAACATATTTTTTTGCTAATTAAATATAATTTAACTCATCTACATTTTTATCTTACCGAAGTATGCATTATCCTCTAGAAAATAAGCATACAATTGTAGAAAGACTCCACTGCCAAAATTCTAATTCATAGACCTGAGTTGGTTGAATTTCATATTTAACTCTTATTTTGTTGAAAATGAACTTTTATTACAATAAGAAAAATATTATCTGATGGGCATTATGTTTTAAGCAAAAAACGTACTTTACTTGATGTATTTCCAGTTTCTTGAAATGGCAAGATTAAATTTAATTTTATGGTTCGATCATGTTATATTAATGCATATTCTCTTGGCAACTCAACTTCAAGCATTTTGGAAAAAAAAAGCTACCTCTTTGTCATGTCATCTCACCCTACCCAAATTTCATTTCCAAATTTGTCTTTTTAATGCCCTCAGTATTAACTTCGGCTCTATAATTCCATATATTTATTCAATTATACAAGCATCTATAAACATTTATGCACACAAATATTTAATGTATATCATAAGCCTGCCTTCAAGTTATTATATGTAATACTAAATTAGAAATAAGTACTTATTGCTATGGCAATAGTTATAATAAAAATCTGTTTCTATTTCAAATAACATTATTCCCCAGCTGCATTTCCAGTAATTCCTTGCAAGCAGCCAGTAAGAATGCTTACAACTCATTGCTTATGGATAAATGGTTACTTCTGTTGCAGAACATAAATCTATTTCCAAATAAAAAGTATGCCTGGGCATGGAAAGATGTTTTAGACAAAATTTAAAATCACAAAAGCAGAAAATGGAAAAATTAAAGGTTAACTATTATGGTTTCTAACACTGCTTATATTATGAAATAAAATCTCATCTCAAAAAACTTGGATTGCTGAGTAAGTGTGTATGTAGTTTCTCAAATGTGAAGCAACTGCATAGAGAGGAATTACCATTTCTTTCAAAAGGCATTGGTTTGTGATTTAGTTAAGTTTTTACAAAGCTAGGTCCATTTTCATCTCTACTGGACAATGGTGATGCTGAGGACCTGCTGGTAAAAGGGAAGCATAACTTCTGTCCTCTTAGAAGTCAGTTATGCCAAGTTCACACCTCCTGAAATAAAATAATAAATTCCAAAGGACAAAGGAGGTTAAGAGTATGAAAGTTTTATGGAAAGATAGCTCCTGAGACAGGAGGGCTCCAGAGTGAGTTGCCATCAAGGCCCTTTTCAGGGATTATTTGTATAACAAAGTCACAATATGGGTACAACATGGATCAAATTATAATCAACCCTTAAGATTGTAAGTATAGACTCAGCTAATATAGATCCAATAGGAAAGCGGCGTGGGTAGCAATGTTATATGGCTGACATCTTTAACCTTGGCTTATCTGTGGCTTGTAAAACAGGAACATTTTGGGGAAATGTATGAGTCCAGACGTTCTTCTCACCTATCTGGGCCATCTGATGCCTATCCAGACTTAATGGTGTGGGTCAGTGATAGTGAACCTTTTAGTGACCAATTGCCCAAAATGCAACTCAAAACCTACTTATTTACCACAAAGTGCCCCTATGTGCTCTTTTATCTGATGGGGTGATGCTGGGGCAACGTGGCTCATGGGTGAACAGAGAGAGCTCTGCTTGCCTGAATCAGTGCTCCCGTTTTAGGTGCTACTAATTATAATAAAACCTCAAATCGTTGTTTATCCTTTAGGGAAGTTTGGAAATCTGACCACTGTGACTTTATCTTAGGCCTTTCTCTCTTTAGATGTGCTTCAAGTCTCAGTTATGATATGTTCTCATCTTCTGCACTGACTCCTGTATGTCAGCGCGGTATGACTAGCTGACAATTTTTCTACCTAGACTAGCTGCCCACAAAAATACCTATCATATCTTCTAGCATCTTGACAGAAACACAGCTGTGGGATTTTTGGCAAAAAGGCTGCGTGTTGATATCACTTTGTTGGAGTTCTTGGATGTCTGTAGAGTTTGCTAATCTCTATAAATTTGTTATGGCTTAAAAAAATAAAAAGATACTGTGTATTTTTCCAGATATTATGATTCCATGAAAGATTTTGACTAGATGAAGAAAGCTGCTATCTCCAGAGTGTAAAGTGATTTAGAATATAAAAAATTACTTCAGTTTAAGATCCCCAGAAATGTGTTACTGACTGGTGACCTTAAACTATAAAGCAGGAATACATAGACTAAATAATAGTTTGTCTTGGAAATTAAACCTTGAATAAACACTTCTAAAGTTTCTTAGATCTATTTTATAATTACTACTCACATATATTTTATGTTATTAGATCAATTATTTCCCTATCTAATAGTCTTTGCCACTAAACTCCAATCTTTCATCAATCTTCAATTTACCATTTCTCGTGTTTTGCATAGAGTTCCATTCTTCAATCAATTATAGACCAGGTTGCCACACTCTTCTGGTGAGCAATGCAGTCTCAGCCTTCATGAATTTTGCAGTCTAGGTCCAAACCTTCATTATCTCCCTCTAAAAAATGCCCAGAGAAGTCTGTTTGATAAATTCAATTATAGGATTAATGAAAACAATTTGATTTACTTATTAGTTAGTTCAAGTAGAGAAATCATTTAGAAATCACTGCCATGTTCAGTAAAAAATTTTGAAGAAAGAAATTGTGCAAAAGTTGAGAATAACTAGTTTGAGGATGAGCTTTTAAAAGTAGGTTAGTAGTTGTGCCATATATACAGGCAAGAGGAAAAAGGAAGGGTCCAGATTACAAGACAAAGGAAATAAAAGGATCCCATCTTCCTAGCAGAGATGGGTGCAGTCATGGTGAACATCACCTGAAGGTGTAAATGAGGAAGTAAACCTACTAGGGAAATATATTAGATTTGCAATGAGGAGTATTAATGATTTTATTTGTCTCAAGCAATACGTTTAATATAATTGAATCAAAACAGTTCAGAGAAACTTGGAAGATATTCTAACATTCATTGGAGAAGAATTACCTAAATAGAAATAAGATATTTTTGAAAATCAAAATTAACTTGAGAATTTTCTCTTAGAATATATTGAAAGACCCCACAGAGTATAACGTTAAACCTAGTGTGCTTTTATGTAAGAGTATACATTCTTATCAATAAAATAATAAAAACTAGTGTCCCAGTCTCTAAGAGCTTGCAGTATTTATCATAGGATAAAAGCAGTGTAAAAATCTGGAAAACTTATGCATATTAAAATTTAAGAACTTGCATTAAACTAATGACTACTTGATAAAACATAAAATTAGGTGCAAATTTTCTTCCTTGTACCAGAATAACTTGTAGTCATGTAAATCAAGAAATAAATGAGAAAATACATGTAATAAAATAAAAATTGAGGACTATCACATTAATATAAGCAATAGATTTTTAAGTATAGAATTCTAAGTGATTAATATAAAAAGGTAAGCAAAATATACAATCCAGAACAATAACAAAGCACATATATCACAATATAGTATGTGCTTATATATGTGATTTTGTCCATATATCCTTAAAAACTATGACATTAAACATTAAAATAGCATATATGAAAGAAGCCAAAAATTAAATAATAAAGAAATGCTGATAATCAAAAAGTTTTCAAAAAATGTTTAGAGCTATTAGAAACTATGACTTTAGAGACTAGAAGAAAATACAGCACTTTGTTTCATCTATAAATCTGAGGACACTATTAATATGAAATGTAAATAGAATCCTAAGTAAATGATAATTTCCATGCATTTATGGTAGTTATATAAAAATCACTTTTCACATGAAAATGTATTAATCTCAAGGGATTTACAATATTTTAGTCAAAAATTATGTTTAGAGGAATTCATCTTTAGAGAAATTTATTTTAAGATGCAGAGTTATTGAAAAACATAGCTATCAGGATGGTTATTGTAGCATACTCTTAAGTATTAAAATTACTACAAAAATAGACATGATAGAAGAAAATTTTGACAATAATAGACTTGAATGGGAGATATATTTGTTTTTTTTTTATTTTTTATTTTTTTTTTGGGAGATATATTTGTAAGCAACACTTGTTTCTGTATATATTGAAAGTTTTCTTTGTTTTTAGAACCATGCTAATGTTGAATGAACCACCCCAAGTAATTACATACAAGAGAGTTAGCAAAGATGAGAATAAACTGAAAAAGAATTGAAAAGCAAATGAAAAAAATGTAGTACGTAACCATGGTAGTTCCTTTCAAATTAATAAATTTATTTTATGAATTACCAAGTACACTGCATATATATAGGTATAGATAGATAGATAGATAGATAGATGTTAGATACACACACACATGCACACACATATATCCGAGTTACCTACAAATAAGAATCAAGTGACTTCTTCGCTGTCTTTGTATCTTCTTCATTGTTTTCCCTGCCTAATTGCTCTTGTTAAAGTTTCAAGAACTATATTGAATAGGAATGGTGACAGTGAGTATTCTTGCTTCATTTCTGATTTCAGAGAAAATGTTTTTAGTGTGTCCCCATTCAGAATTACAATGGCCATATTTTACATGTATTTTGGTTTCATTATATAAAGGAATGATCTTTGAATACCTAGGGTTTTTTTCCAGGCACTCTAGAGTACAGAATAAATAGTTTTACGCAATAATCAATTTTGTTCTGACCTCTTGACCTAAATACACAGGATACTTTGATTATTTTCCTCAGTTACCCCCTTCCACCTGTTATCTCCAGTCTCTCAGTCTCCGCCCTTATCTCTAACAGTCCTCCTCCTATTTTCACATTATCACAGCCTCTAATTTCCTCCTAGATTCCTTACATAAAAGGAAAAACATACAATATTTCATTCATTGAGTCTGGATTATTTCACTTAATATTATGGCATATATTTCTATTTATTTTCATGAAAATGATACCCTTTGTTCTTCCTATAACGAAGGTATGTTACATCGTATCCATATACCATATATTTTTAGCTGCCTGCTTGTTAATGGACCTGTAGGCCGTTTACATGGCTTAGCTATTGTGAATTGTGCCTCAATAAATATGAGAATGTTGTCTTTAATTCTTTCACGTATTTTTACCAAGAAGTGGTATAGCTGGAACATATAGTACCTCTATCTTTTAGTTCTTGAAAAACCTCCTTATTTTTGCAATGGCCGTACTAGATTACATTCTCACTAACGGTCCAGAATGTTTATATTTTCCACAAGCTCCTGAGCATTACTTGGTTTTGTATTCCTGAAGGTAACCATTGTGTGACTGTGGAGAAATTGGAACTCATTTTTTGATTTGCATTTCAAGTTATGGTTAAATTATGTTAGATTGTTTTTCATATAATCACTAACTCTTTTTATTTCTTCCTTGAAAGATACATTTGTCCATATCTTGATTGGGAATTTTGGTATTTCTTGGATACATTTGTCCATTTCTTGATTGGGTATTTTGGTGCTTTTGTAATTCTTTATGTATTCTAGATATTAATCATCTGTGTGAAGCGTACCTGGCCAAGATTCCCAAACTGTGAGCTGTCTCTTCACTGTCCTGATTATGTCCTTTGCTATGCAGACAATTCTTTCATGTTATCTTACTTGCTAACCCTTGCATTATTTCCTATTATAGGAGTCTGACTCATGATGTCTGCTTGTATCTATGACTTCAGGTAATTCCTTCGTTTTGTTCTAGCAAATTTCTAGGTCTTACACTTAGGTGTTAGATTAAATTTGGATTAATTTCAGTACAGGGCAGGAGATAAGGAGGTACATAGTGTCAATCACCTACACATGAACTTTTTCCCCAAACAACATGTTTTTAACAAGATATAGTTTCTCCAACATACTTTTCACCTCTTGGTCAAGAATCAGACAGTTGTAAGGTTTTATCTCTGTTCCCTGTGTTCTATCACATCAGTCTGTGACTGCTTTTAGGCCACTACTGTGCTATTTTCACTACTATGGTTTTGTAGTCTATTTTGAAATCTGGTATTGTGATTACTCCAGAATTGCTGTTTTTGGACATATTTACTTTGGCTCTTTTGGAATTTTGTGCATCTGTGTAAATTTCAGAACTTCTGTTTTCTAGCTCTGTGAAGAATAACATTGCTTACATACATACATACTGTTGGGGATTATACTGAATCTTTAGGACATTTTGGTCAGACGAGTATGTGAACAATATTAATTTTGCCAATCCACGAACAAGGGAGATCTCTTCATCGTTTTCTGTGCTTTTAATGTTATATAATTTTCATTGTATGGCTCTTGCACAATTTTAGTTCGATTTATTTGTAGGTCTTTCATTTTCATGAAGCTAGTGTCAATGGAATAGGTTTTCTGATCTCTTCTTCAGCAAGGTCATTACTGATGATTAGCCTTTGCTCCTGTTGTTTTTGGATTTGGTTTGTCTTTGTTTTCGTATGATCCTAAAATATGTCATCATTTTATTTGTTTACATTCTCTGAAATTTTGATGTAGGCATTTATAGCTAAAAAGTTTGTGTCTTCACTGTTCTCTAAAGATTCTGATATGTTGTTTCAATTCAGTATTATTTGATTATAGGTATTTTTAGATTTATCCCATGATTTCTTCAGTGACGCAACGATCTTTCAGGTGTGTTTCTCAGTTGCCATATGTTTTGATAGCTTCTGTAGTTTCTCTTGTTAACTTCTAACTTTATTCCACTGTGCTATGATGAAATTATTTAATTTTTTCAGTTTGTTTCATTAAGACTAATTCTGTATCCTAAAAGTTGTTGTATTTTGGACAAATTTTTGTGAACTGTTGAAAATAATATGCCTCCTATATTGTTGGATGGAACACACATTTGTTAGATCCATTTGATCTATAAAATACATCAACTTTGACTTTTTAAAAATCTTTGGGGAAAGATGACATCTATTTATGGGAATTTAGTACTGTAGTGAAAATTTAATACATTTCTGTGGCTTAAAAAAGTGCTTTAGGGCTGGGGATGTAGCTCAGTGGAATAAGCGCCTGCCTAGCAAGCACAGGGTCCTGAGTTCGATCCCCAGTACCGCCAAAAAAAAAAAAAAAAAAAAAAAGTGCTTTAAAGGGTACAAACCTGCAAACAAACAAAAAATTTAAAAATTCATTTCAAAAAGCTTGGCATGGACTCCATAGGACTAATGTTAATTTCAACTGCAGAATTAGTCATATTAATGGCTCATTACTTAGAATGTGGTGAGATTCCTTTCGTTCTGCAAAAGTGTTTAAAAATTATTCTGCTTATTAGCAGATACATATGTTATTTGTTTAAGATTTTCCTTCTTTATTTAATGTGGGTATTTATTGGTACAGTCTTCGGACTCCATATCGATACTGAAAAATAAGAAATAAATATGAAAACAGAGGCTTTCCTTTCGGGTATATTTCAGCATATAGAATATGGAAAAGATGATAAAATTATGGTAAGTCTCACACAATACCTGTTTGCATTAGGATTTGTCACTAGGTATTACATTCAGTGAATGTAGTTTTTATGAATAGGAAGATTTTTATATGGTCAAAATATGTTTCTGGGAGGACTTCCACTAAGATGGCAACCGGGTAAGCAGCACAGAAAGATACTCCCAGAGGACTGCCATGCAGATACTGAAGTAAAGCAACAGGAGAAAAACAAGAAGGAGATTAATGGATGCCCTGGTGCTCTGGGTCCAGGAAAGATCTAAAACTGGACTGAAGCGCTCAGAAAGAACAAACAATACCTCTCCTGGAGAAAAAGCTCCAAGGGCCATCACGGCATAGTCAGAGGAAGAGGAGGTGGGAAAAAGCAGCCACTGCTCCATACACACCCCCAGCCGCTCCCTCGTTCCAGCACTCACAGCTTCCGCTTCTGAAGCCCCCATTTGCAGAAACCTATGGACTCGGCCAGGGGAGAGCAGATTCCTGAGAGCTGGTCCATAACCGGAGAGGAGAAAGTGCAGCTCAGAAGGGAAGCAGCGGTGGTCGGAGGGCGTGGTTGAATCCAGTTGTGAGGACATGAAAATACAACAGCCACAGAAGCAAAATCCCCACTCTGCAGAAACCTTTGTAATCAGTGCTCTGAGGCAAGGCAGAGTCAAGGCAACCTGTGAGCAGCCCACCACATCCAGCTCTACACATGCCTGGAGGATATGGCCTCATACCTCTCCAATGTGTGAGCAAATATCAGCAGAGAGTAGAGGACAGTAGTGGAAGTGACCCCAGGCCACAGTAGTTCCCAGGAATCCAGCCATAAATCAAATGGGAGCTGTAGCTCAACAATAAGAGAGAGCTGCCCCACGCCCTTCTCACTCCAATATCAAGCAGGAAGCAGGAGTTGAGTTACCCGGCTTCAGCTCCCACCCTGAACTCCCACTCTGAGCAATGTGAGACTCGGGGGCCATTCACCATGTGTTTCTGACAACAACGGGCTGAGACCATTGGCTTCAGGACTCACCCTAAACTACTAATGTGAGCACCAAGAGGGTCTTCAAACTGCTTGCATATATGAACCTTGTAAGAACCCATAGTGTCAAACTACATGAAAAGCAGCAGTCCAGGAGCCTGAGAGATAACAACACACTCTACACAGCAGACCAGAGAAAATCCTCCAATTCTCTCCTTGAACTAATAACTAAACTTAGTACACACCCTGGATTACCACAGTGAGCACAGGTCTGGAAGACCTCACGCCACTTGTGCCCAGCAGCATAAGTGCATCCACTGCCCAGCCGTAAGGGGCGGGGAATGGAAACACCAGAGATTGAGAGGTAGGAGGTGAAAATATCGAATTAAGGTGCAGACCTGCTTCTCTACCTGGGTGGGAATAGTCTCCAAAGAATCATAGGACGCCTACAGAGGGGACCGCAGGGGCTTCAGCGGGGAGCTAGGCCAACTGTCGGGGGAGAGGCCTCCCAGTCCGCCCAACCCCCAAAAGCGGTGGCCACCCTGGGATGCAGCTAGGCGGTACACCTGGCCCTTGGGAGAGGTGGTCCCCCAGGGCAGAGCCAGGTGGTATGCTCAGCCCTCCGCAAAAGTGGCCCTGAAGATGCCTAAGTCTCTGGACGCAAAAGCGCTGTATAAAGCCAGAGCCTGGCAGTTTGCTGTGTAACCCCACCTACTCGACCCAACACCCGATGGCTGAGCGGGCTTGCCAATTATAGTCTGAGGATGGGTGCTTCTCCAACTCCTGCCATAGCAATTTGTGAGCATCCATGTTTTACACAGCATAATTTGAAGCAACCAAGTCTCTTTCCAATGGGAGAGCATGAGGGAGTAAATAAACCAAAAAGTACAGTTATTAGCAATGGGAAGATGACTGATAGGGTGGTAGAACAATAGAGATGAGGTGAAAAAGATTGATTAATCGAATGAGCCATCATTTGTATAACGGAGTAACAAAGATGAAGATAACATTATGTAATAGAGTATCTAGTATCAACTCCCTATTATTTTCTCTGTAATTTGCTATTTCCTTGACTGTTTTTGTGTTAACAAATGCAAAGATAACATTAATACAGCATCCAGTGTTAACTCCCCACTATCCTCTCTATAATTTAGTATTTCCTTTATTATCTCTGTTTTAACAAATGCAAAGATAATATTATGTAATACAGAATCCAGTGCCAATATCTTCCCTACCATCGGGTATTTTCTGTACTGGTTTTTGTGGTATTCTGGTTTACACATCTCCATTCTTTTGTCTTAAAAATAAAAAAAATAATAAAAAATATGTTTCTGGGCTAGATGTGTGGATCAGCAGTACAATGCTCGCCTACCATGTGTGAATCCCTGGGTTTGATTTTCAACATTGTGAAAAAAAAAGAACTTCCAATAAGCTATCTCATAATTTGAAGAGAAAAATATAGAAGCTTTGATATTCACCACCTTAATGCAATCATCAATGTGTATGTCATTTGCTATAAAACAAATAAATACATTATGATTATTATATGGCATAACCTGATGGGCACTATGTCACTTTTGTGCTTTGCTGTAAAGACAAACAACTCAAATATATTTACAAAATCAATCATCTTTAGAGAAGACAAGTTCATAAGATATCTAATGAAGATTTTAGTAGAATGAAGAGACATTAAAATTATAGAACACATGTGATAGTGCATTGAACTATATACCAGTTATTGTTTCTGTATTTCTTTCTCTCTTATGCAATGTATTTACATTAGTGAATTTTTGTAGCCATTTGAAAGATATTGACACTATATTAACGTTTGCTTCCTAATTTTGATAATTACATTCAGTTAAACTGAAGTATTTAAAGGTAAACCTATGCTTACAGTTATTTTCAAGAGTTTCAGTGTGACATGAAATGGTAATAAAAGTGTGGCACTGGCTATTTGGGAATTTTGAAAAAGTGGTGTATAGAAAGTCTACATTGCTTTACTTTTCATACAACTCTGAAATTATGTCAAAATAATAAGAGCTAATATCTGAAAAGGAGAGTCAACTCTAATCTCAAAAGTCATGTTTTCTGGGGGAAGGAGGAAAGGAAGAAAGGGAAAAGGAAAAAAATACATATACACCAGATAGATAAAGTAGTTATACAGCTAGTTTCCCTTAGTTCACTGAACAGAAAGGCTTACAATAATATTGTTGGGATAATATTTCATGACTTTATATTGTACATTGAGTAACCACTATGAAGAAGATACCACTATGCAATCTATTAATTGCTGTTACTCTCCTATCAGCTCTGTTTTATTTGTATTTTTTACCTTTAAAATTTGAAAAGTAATGTTAAATTTCTCTACAAGGACAAATCTTATGTTATTTCACACAAAAGAAAAATATACTTTCTACACATTAAAATCTGTTCCTTCATTTCCTTCATTGCTTACTTATTTGTTCACCACCACTGCTTTATCAATAAGAGATATAAAATTCATGTTTTTATACAATAATAAATTACATTTCTTACATATGTATTCTACATCTATACATAGATGAAGTTATTAGATATATTATATAAAAATTTTTTTAGAACATATGGTATTTTCCTTTAAAGAACACTGAATTAACATACTTTTTTAAAAAATAAAACCACAAAAACATATTAACAAACAGACAAAAATTAGCATAAGAAATAGTACAATCAAAGCTGATTTACAGACAAGATGACATGGACTCAGCAATGGTTGTTGCTTTACCTATTGGTATCTTCGAAGTGTATATACGTGAACACAGATACAGACGTACGAAATTGATCAAACAATTAATCATCTCAACAACAGAAAAACACAGAAAACAGAAAACAAAAGACAAAATAAAATAAAATAAAATAAAAACCAACAATAGTTGGTGCTTTGCATATCGGTATCTTCGAAGTGTGTGCTCAGGATAACACATACAGACATACAAGATTGATTGAATAACCCGTCATCAATTATTCCTTAGCATTAATTGATATAATACACTAGTAGAAACATGTTAGCCCTCCTGCACATATGTATATACATATATACAAACATAGATTTTTGCCTCTTTCTTTTCTTCTTTCCCTTGTCCCATCTGTTATTTGTTTTTGAACAGACTGCCTTCATGTCTCTTAGTTTATATTCTCACCCTCAGGTTCTTACACCAATGATACAATACGTTGCCTGCACATGTACCGCTGATTTATTTCACTTATGAGGATGGACTCCAGTTTTGACCATTTGCCTACAAAGTCCCCAAAACTGTCTTTCTTTATAGCTGAATAATATTCCATTATATAGAAATGCCGCAATTTTTTAATCCAGTCTTCCGTGGATGGGCCCTTGGGTTGCTTCCACATTTTAGCTATTACAAATTGCGCTATTATAAACATGGGTGCACATATATTAGAATGATATGTTTTCAGATCATCTGGGAAAATACCCAGAAGGGGAATAGCTGGTTTGAATGGAACTGCTAGACCTAGTTTGCTAAGAAATCTCCAAACGGCTCTCCACAGTGGTTGCACCTGTCTACATGCCCACCAGCAGTGTAGTAGAGTCCCTATTTCTCCACAGCCTCGCCAGCATCTGTTATTGGATGACTTTTTCATACTGGCCAGTCTTGCTGGGGTGAGATGAAATCTCGACGCTGTTTTTATTTGCATTTCTCGAATGACTAAGGATGTGGAACATTTTCTCATATATTTATTTGCCATTTATATTTCTTTATTTGAGAAGTGTGTATTCATCTCAGATGCCCGTTTCTGAATTGGGTCTTTGAATTTGGACAGGTACATGTTTTTTAATTCTTTGTACGTTCTAGATAGAAGGCCTTTGTCTGAGGGACAGCCAGCTAGGATTTTTTCCCAATTTGTGGGTTTTCTTTTTACTTCGCTGGTGATTTCTTTAGATGTACAAAAACTTTTCAGAAGGATGAGGTCCCAATTATTGATTCTTTGAAGTGTTTCCCTTGCAGCTTCATTTTTGTTCATGAAGTCTCTGCCTACTCCTATGTCTTCAAGATTTTTACCTACTTTCTCTTCCAATATGTTTAGAGTTTCTGTTTTAATGTTTAGGTCTATGATCCATTTTGACCTGAGTTTGGTGCATGGTGATAGACTGGGGTCCATTTTCAGTTTTCGGCAAGAGGCAAGCCAGATTTTCCAGCACCGTTTATTAAACAGGCCTTCTTTTTTCCAGTGGGTTTGGTTGACCCCTTTGTCAAATATTAGGTAGCTGAGTGGGGTTTTTGTTGTGGTTGCATCTTCCAGTCTGTTCCATTGATCCTCAGGTCTGTTATTTAGCCAGTACCAGGTTGATTTTATTACAGTAGCTTTGTAGTATAATTTCAGGTCAGGGATTGTGATTCCACCTGACTTTTCTATATTGCACAGGATTGCTTTTGCTATTCTGGGTCTCTTCTGGTTCCAGATGAATTTGAGGCATATTTTCTCTAGATCTGTGAAGTATGCTAATGGTAGTTTAATGGGAATTGCACTGAATATGTACAACATTTTTGGTAGTATAGCCATTTTTACAATGTTAGTTCTTCCTAACCATGAGCAGTGTATGTTTTTCCATTTATTGAGATCCTCTTCGATTTCCTTTTTCAGAGTACTGTAGTTTTCACTGAATAAATCTCACATTCTTTGTTAGATTGACTCCTAAGTATTTCAGTTGCCTGGTTGCTATTACAAAGGGTATGGTTTCCTCGATTTCTCTCTCAGTCTGTTTGTTGTTCATGTATAGGAATGCTATTGATTTTTGGGTGTTGACTTTGTATCCGGCTACACTGTCGAATTTGTCAATTAATTCCAGGAGTTTTCTTGTGCAGTTTTTTAGGTCCTCCATGTATAGTATCATGTCATCTGAAAAAAAAAAAAATAGACCCTGGGCTGGGGATATAGCTCAGTGGAATAAGCGCCTGCCTAGCAAGCGCAGGGTCCTGAGTTCAATCCCCAGTACCGCAAAAAAAAAAAAAAAAAAAAAAATCATGTCATCTGCAAATAGTGATAGTTTGACATCTTCCTTTCCTATCCTTATTCCTTTTATTTCTCTCTCATGTCTGATTGCTCTGGCTAGTGCTTCCAGAACTATGTTGAATAGGAGTGGTGACAATGGACATCCTTGTCTTGTTCCTGACTTTAAAGTGAAAGTTTTCAGTTTATGTCCATTTAGTATGATGTTGGCTGTTGGTTTGTTATAGATGGCTTTGATCAGATTGAGGTAGACACCATCCATTCCTAATTTTTCTAAGGTTTTTAACATGAATGTATGTTGGACTTTATCGAAAGCCCTCTCTGCATCTATTGAGATGATCATGTGGTTTTTGTGTTTGACTGTATTGATATAGTGTATTACATTAATTGATTTCCGAATATTGAACCATCCCTGCATTCCTGGAATGAACCCTACCTGGTTGTGGTGTATAGTTTTCCTTGTGATTCGCTGTAATCTGTTTTCCAATATTTTGTTGAGTATCTTTGCATCTATGTTCATTAGAGAGATTGGCCTGTAGCTCTCTTTCTTGGGTGGGTCTCTCTCTGGTTTTGGTATCAGTATAATACTTGCCTCCAGAAATGTGTTGGGGAGAGTTGCTTCCTTTTCGATTTCATTGAAGAGTTTGAGGATAGTTGGCATTAGATCTTCTCTAAATGTTTTGTACAATTCTGCCGTGAATCCATCAGGGCCTGGGCTTTTCTTTGTTGGTAAGGTTTAAATAACGTTTTCAATCTCATTAATTGATATTGGGTTGTTCAGGATTTTTACGTCTTCCTGATTCAATTTTGGCAATTTGTACCTTTCCAGTAATCTGTCCATTTCTTCTGTATTTTCTATCCTATGGAAATACAGGTTTTCAAAGTAGGTATTACTGATCTTTTGTATTTCTTTTGGATCTGTAGTGACTTCATCCTTTTCATTCCTTATTGCATGAATTTGAGATCTTTCCCTTCTTTTTTTGATAAGGTTGGCTAGGGGTTTATCAATTTTATTTATTCTTTCAAAGAACCAACTCTTTGATTCACTAATTTTTTATAGAGTTTACTTCCTCTCAATTGCATTAATTTCTGCCCTGAGTTTTATAATCTCCTCCTTTCTTTGGGCTCTCAGTTTGGCTTGTTGCTCTTTTTCTAAGAGTTCGAGGTGTATCATTGGGTTATTTATTTGCTCTCTTTCTATTTTCTCTGTATATAAGTTCATTGCTATAAATTTCCCTCTGAGGTTTGATTTCATTGCATCCCACAGATTCTGGTAGGTTGTACTTGCGTTTTCATTTATTTGTAGGTAGTTTTTAATTTCTTCTTTAACTTCTTGTGTGACCCATTGGTTATTCAGGAAGTTGTTGTCTAATTTCCAAGAGTTTGTGTGGTTTTTGGATTTCTCTTTGTCATTAATTTCCAATTTCATTGCACTGTGGACTGATAATATGCATGGGAGAATTTGAATTCTTTTGCATTTAGGTAGATAAGCTCCATGGGCTAGAATGTGGTCTATTTTAGAGAAGGACCCATGTGCAGCTGAGAAAAATGTGTATTCTGATGTTGTGGGGTGGAATACTCTGTATACATCTACTAAGTCCATTTGTTCACACTTTTGGTTCATGTCTGTTATTTCTTTGCTGAGTTTCTGTCTAGTTGACCTGTCTCTTTGTGTCAGATGGGTGTTTAGGTCCCCATTACAATAGTGTTATTAGTTATTTGATTTTTTACGTCTGTTAATGTTTGACTTGTAAAGTTAGGTGCTCCCTGGTTTGGTGCATAAATGTTTAGGATTGTTACCTCTTCTTCTTGCAGCTTTCCCCTATCTAGTATGTAATGCCATTCTTTATCTCTTTTAATTGTTTTTGGTTTGAAGTTTACATTGTTTGCAAACATATTAGCTACCCCTGCTTTTTTCTGGGGACCTGTTGCATGGAGAATTGCTTTCCAACCTTTAACTTTCTATCTGTGGATTTACTTTTGAGTAAAATGTGTTTCCTGTATACAGCATATCGTTGGATTGTGTTCCTTAATCCACTGTTCCAATCTTTTCCTTTTGATTTTTGAATTGAGGCCATTTACATTAATGGTTATCATGGTTATATGTTGGCTTATTCTAGTCATGTTATTTACTTGTTGTTGTCCTTCTTTTGCTGAGTGTTTACTTGCTTGTTCTGTTTAGGGAGTTATTTCTATTGTTGTTCTTGGGATTGTGGTGTCTTTTTTCTCTGTCTAGAATATCTTTTAGTGCTGTTTGCAATGCTGGTTTGGCACTCATGTGGTTCTTCAGTTGTTCTTTGTCATGAAAATATTTTATTTCTCCATTGAATTTGAGGGATAGTTTTGCAGGTTACATCAGTCTAGGTTGGAAGTTGTTTTGTCTCAGAATCTGTAATACCTCGCTCCAAGCTCTTCTTGATTTCCTGGTTTCCGTTGAGAAGTCTGCTGTGATTCTGATGGGCTTTCCTTTATAGGTGATCTGTTTCATTTCTCTAGCCGCTTTTAATATTGTGTTCTTTTGCTGGGTATCTGGGATCTTGACTATTATATGCCTGTGCGTTTTTTTCTTTGGGTTATGGATCGTTGGGGTTCTATATGCCTCGATTAACTGAACTTCAGTATCTTTTACCTGTTTGGGAAATTTTCTGCTATTATTTCAGCAAATATTCTTTTTATATCGTTTGTGTGGTCTCCTACTGTTTCACTCACTCCTATAACTCAAATATTGTTACATTTTGCCTCATCTTGGAGCTGTTGCATTAATCTTTCTTGTGTCTTTGATGATTTTATGAGGTCCTTCCTTTCTCGCTCATAAGCTGCCATGCTGTCTTCAAGGTCTGAAATTCTATCTTCGGTTTCATTTAAGCGGTTTTGCAAGCTTTCAGTGTAAGTTTTCAAATCCTGGCATTGTCTTTGGACCTGTTTCATTCTTGGTAATTCATTCCTAAATTGCTCTTGTAACGTTTCCATTTGTTTCCTATTTTCTTCTAGTCTTTTATCTATTTCTTCTCTATGTGTACAGAACTTTTCTTCCATTATTGTTTTCAGTTCGTTTTTTGTCTGAGAGATCATTGCAGGTATGTGACTTATTTCTGCTTTAAGCTCTTTTATGGCCTGTTGGAGTTGTTTCATTTTGGATGCAATCGTTTCATAACTTGCAGGTATGTGGCTTCCTGGTTCCCCTGTATCCTCGCATTCAGAACTTATTCTGGGTGGCGTTGAGTTCTGAGACTGTGTTCTGTTCCTTTGTTTTCCCATTTTTGGGTATCAAATTCAAAATGTTGAGTTGTAAATTCCCCAGGCCGTTCAGCAGGCAAAGCTCTGCTGGAAACGCTGCTCCAATGACTCCTTCTCTCTCAGAAAATGTCCCCTAAGCTTTCTGCTGAGAGATCCGCTTAAAAGGCTGCTCAGATGCTGCTTTGTGGACCTCGCTATTCCCTACCCCGAGACCTGGCTGGGGTGCATAAACAGCTCGCCGCCCCAGGGACTCTGCAGGCAGGGGGCCGCTCAGGTGTTCCTCCCTGTGTGGAGCTCCTCCCCCACTCAAAAATCCCGTCGGGGCGCCCAGCCAGCTGTTCCATCCCGGGAACAGTGCAGTCAGAAGAACTGCTCGGATGTCCCTCGCTGGGTGGAGTTTCTCCCCGACTCAAAAAAACCGGTCAGGGCGCCCATTAAACTCACCCTGGGATCGTGTAGGCAGGAAAGCTGCTCAGATGTATCTCCTTGGGTCGAGGTTCTTCCCGACTCAGAAATTCTGTTGCGGTTCTCACTCAGCTCACCCTGGCCATGGCCCTATTTTGTATGTAAACCTGTTAGTGTAAGTGTCCACTCGCAAACACATTTTTTTTTTTTGGCAGTACTAGGGATCAAACTCAGGACCCTGCGCTTGCTAGGTAGGCACTTATTCCACTGAGCTATATCCCCAACCCCACAAACACATTTCTTATCCAAAGGAAGAGGAGAGAAATCTAATAGCACACTTAAACTAAGGAACATATCATCAATAATTACAGGAAAATAATGTACACAGAATAATTGTACTTGATGAAATGTGAAAAGAGTTTATTAAACAAGAGTACTAAATTATGGCTGTCACCATTAATGATCCATAATTTCATTTTTTAATTTTTGTTTTGATTTTATGGAGGCAAGGTCTCACTACATATCAAGCTCAGGCTGGGCTTGAATGCACTCTATAGCTCAAGCTGGCTGTGAAATTGCAGCAATCCTCCTGTCCCAGCCTCCCAGTATCTGATCAGTTTCACTCTTAAAGCCAAACAGATCTTGAAGAGCTGCAATTTGACTCTTTGTAGCACTGGAATCACGAAATGAGCTTTTAAAAAAGCCAGTACTCTTCTGTCAGTCTTCCTTTTTAATAGAATGGTACAAAGTGATGCTAGAATTTATACCCAAGGTACTAAGTTCCTACCAAACACATGTTAAGTGCGTTCACAGGAAAATGAGAACATAATATCCTACACAAGGCTAACTTCTTTGTGTAAATTGAAAAATCTATTGTGGATAGTTCATTTTGTACCTGCCTGTGGTGATATCTTGCTGGACCAAGTGGATGTTTTAAAGGTTTAAGAATAAATCACCAATTACAAAGAGAGGATGAACTGTGAAATAATTTTTCTGAAATGTATACTTTACAAATGTCCACATTTCTCTATGATATCATGGCAACTAAATTGCTAGTTCTTCTTCTCATCTAGATTATGGATGGAAAGTAACTTTTGAAAAAGATGAACTCAGTTAAAATAATGGAGATGCAAAGGCAAATGTTGGTCTGGAAATGAGTATGCTGAATACTATCGGTTAAACATGTGGTAATTTATAGCAGAGGACACTGTTTTGCAATTTAACACCCAGCTTTAACTGTTCACATTTTAGTGCAATCTTCATAATCATAAATACAATAGTTTATATTGGCTAGGCCCTAATTATTCATACATAGATAATAGATTATATATATATATATATATATATATATATATAATACCTTTATTCATTCACATTAAATAAATAATCCACACTTTACAGAATTTTAATAATTGTTAAAATATGGTGTTATCCTTTACAGAGCTAAAGGTTTTCATTAAAAATTTGAAATAAAATAAGAATGATTAATGCACATGAACATCTACTGAGGAAAACATTGTTTTCTTCTGTTTAGGAAAACAGAAAATTTCAATTACTTACATTGTAATGGATAAAAGGATGCAGAAATTTAGTAGAAACAGGCAGTTCTCCCACTTAATTCAACTATAAAGTTAAGTCATAATTTATCAACCTGTTATCTAAGAATTCAGATCTTTTTTTCCTTGTATGCGAAGGTTATAATAAAAGATAAAAATAATGTGGGCATGGGGAAGAAAACCTACGAGGAATGTGAAAATTGTTGATGTGAGGTTTCTAACTGAGAACTGCACAGCCTGTCGTGTATGTATTGCATTCACATCTCCCATTTGTATGGTATATTTAAATCTTATTTCATTATTATCCTAGCCCTACTCCATCATTTAGTTGCTGTGGGATTTTGGGAGCAATCATTTGCATCAACTTGGAGAAAAGTAGTTTTTTTCTCAAAAGACTATTTAAAAGGCAAGACAGAAAACACACTAAAGAAGATAGCCAAAAGCCTTGTCCTCCCCACCGACACAATCAGGGTGCAGTGGAGAAGCACACCGCCATCGCCACTAAACTGCCATTGCGTTGTTAAACTTAGAAGAGAATTCTTAATGGGTTTTTATTATGTATACTAGTGTGCACTCTTGAACATTTCACACAGAAGCCATATTCATATTCCTGTAAATGGATAAAGATGATCCAGTGAACAGGACTGTTATGTTGGGGTGAAGGTAAGACCTCAGATTTTCTCATGAATCCTGAACAAAAACAGTAATTGTAAGATAGACAAAATAAGAGAACACATTCTGTGAGTAGGCATTATCTTTGATGAATCAATTGTCTGAGTAGTAAATACAGCATTCAGCTTGGTCCATTGGCAAGTGGTGTGAATAAGCCTTGGGAACACTGAATGGACGGCAACCTGAGAAGAATGTGGGGACTCAAAGGCACAAACACCTGTTCGCAGAGCAGAGCATCTCCAGTGCTGATTACGTCATTCAGTTTGGCACCCTTTGAATACATGCCATTGAAATTGCTTCCTGCCAACTATCCAGTTAAATGAGTGCACTGTGTTTTGTATCCCAATTAAAACCAAAGGACTGGTAACATTTTTATATACTTATTGAGCATTTCCTTTTTTACTTTAAAAAGTAAAATTGAACCCTATTTTTCTCTAATCAAAAACAACATCAAATATGGTATCTTAGTCCAACACCTTCATTTCTTTTTATGCTCTGGCCACCTGCCTGATCTATTCCCTGGTTATTGAGTACTTGTTATTCATTTAAGGAGGACTGTTAACAGTGCAGCCCAGGAACACTTGGTTCTATTTAAAACAAAAGCCTACTGTTGAATGCAGTGTCAGAGCTGAGGTTTATAGCATTGAAGAATTGCCTTGATAAATGGCCCTGACATTACAGTTTCCACGACTCCACCTTCAATGTCATCAGAGCACAGTGTAAGTGTTAAAAGTATGGCCTGCGCTGTCTTCCCAAAACATATTAACTTGATGCTCACTCTATCTCTGGATCCCATAGGCACCATAAATGGAGAAAATAACACATTTACAAACTGATAAAACCCAGCAAAGCTAATAAAATCAGACACTTTATAGCTTGGCTAATCGTGTCCTTTGAAGGGCATCAAATAACATATCATGTACTGCTCAGGGGAAAATGAAATTAGGTGCAGCAATGTCCCTTCAGAACTAACACATTTGAATAGACAGAGCTATTGTAGCTAATCAACTTGATGTTTTATCATTAATATGATGTTTATGTTAACGGGGCATTATGCAGTTTTGATATGAAAAGGAAAAAGAATGATTCTTTACACTGTTACTCACTTTGCATTCTGAATCTTTTCATTTCTATTTTGTATAAGTGTGAGTGTCACCATGTGGTCTGCAACTATGGAGATGATATTCAGAAATGATTTATCCTACAAGGACTTGACTAAGTTCCTCTGTTTTCTGTGAAACTCCTTATTTCAATTTCCAATTTTCATACACCATCCCCAAATGATTAATATGTCATTGGCTCATAAAGATAAAACCAACCAGGGCGAGCATCATGTCACAGGAAGTTCAGGTATGCCTCAGGACACAGAGCTTTAAGTCCATAACTTGATTACTGTGAACAACGCTGCACTACGCACACTAATATAAAAGTCTCCTCAACACAGTCATTTCACATGTGTTCTTAAATACTCAAGAATAGAACTACTGGATTGAATGGTAATTCTATTACTGATTTTGATAAATCTGCAAATATTTTAAATTATTAATAGGAACACATCTCTTTACAGGAAGCTGTTAAGATGTCATCGAAGTTATCCTGAGGAAGCGGTGACTAGGCGATGGCAGGAATATCTGCAGGGGAGAGTCCCAGAGGAGAAAGTAGAGAAAAATTTAATATTTAAATTTAATAAAAGCATCAGAAATCTATGGTCTTTGGTCTGAATCTATTCCACCTGCTGTTTTGTAACTAAATATTTTTAATTGCACATACTCAGTTATTTTTCACATATTTTATTTGGCTGCTTTCACATATTTGTGCAATTACCATATGTCGTGCTAAGTGAAAAAAAAAATCATTTACTAGTTGGCATCTACAGAAAGTATTTCTAACCTCTGTTCTAAAGTTCCTATGCTTTATTACAGAAAAAAAGATGTGCTAATTTGTTTCATTTATACCACTAGTTTCTCTTAGTTCAAGGAAAAGAAAGCTTTGTGCTATTATCTGTTTCTTGTTTGTCAGAAAAAATGTATTTTGTCTAAATCTTGTGTTCTGAGTAACAACTTTGAAAATTATAATGCACAGTGTATTAAGTATTGTTATTCTTTTATTCTTTTCTAATGAAATAGTGCATTATTTTTCACAAAATAAGAAAACATCTGGTCTTGAGAATATTTAGGTGTAATCAAATAAAGTGTGTCACAAACCATTAGCAAATGCTGAAATAAACTAATGAATCACTAAGTAAATGAATGAAGAAAAATAGACAAATCTCCTATGTCAGATAATTCCAAATAGTTTGGGTAGATGCTATGAACTTACAAAAGTAGAATATTTAATTTCCTCTCGTTAAATTTCACCATATCTTCCAAGACTCCTAAAATATAATACAAAACACAGGGGTTGGGAAAGAGGAACTTTATAGTGGGAAGTCTTACAAACAATGCCTCATGTTGGTGACCGTGTTCAACACCAACAGTGATAGGAGTTCTTGACAGTATGTATATTTGATAATGATTTTCCTTATAAGGAAGATATAACAAATTTAATTATGAGCAAAATGTGAATATAATCTTAATTATGTGACTACAGCTCTTCAAACTGTCAAATTCATTTAAAGTATAAGATTCACACAGTCACAAGGAGAATAAAAAACAATTAAATGCCATGTGTTACACTGTATGCAATGGTGGCAAACAGATGATATAAAAATGAGTAAATAAAACTAGAATGGATTTTCCTTAGAGACAAGGTACGAATATTACTTATAAAATATTACATACAAAACTACAAACTTTTACCAAATTCTTCTGTTTGCAAACCAAGCTGTTTGCAAAAATAAAGCAATTGTGAACTGAGGTATCACTCCATATACCAATAAAAAGAGAAAATAATAAAAAATACCAACATATAAATCATGTAGAAAAAAGATTTGTAGATTTTCAGTTTCTACAAACCTGATCAGAGAGAGTCCGTGGATTTCGGGCACCAGCACTGGCAGTAACATGAATGGACGTGTGTTATGCATGTGTTATGCGGCTCATTGAAGTGTCAAACTGCATTTGCATTGCTTTCTCAAATGCGCATATGAGTCCTTGCAAGAAACGTATTGTGTAGCTTACCCAGTGTAGGACTACGCGCCTTTCCATTGTCTTAGTTACATTTCTCTTGTTGCTGAGACAAAATACCCAACGCCCAAAATGAAGGAAGGAAAGGTTTACTTAGCTTAGAGTTTGTGGTTTCAGTCCATACTTGGTTGCTTGAGAGGCAGAATGGCACATGGCAGAGGGCAAACTTCATGGCAGCAGAGCACAGCAAAAACAACCAAAGCAAAAAGGGAGGAATGGCTGCAAGAAGCCTCCTTTTCTCCCCTACATTGTAAACAGCCTACCCCCACCCAGGGGGTGTGTAACTCTCACAGAATCTCCATGCCTTCCTCTTCCACAGGCTCAGGTTGTATACAAAGTAAGCACCCTCGCTTCCTGCTGAATCACTCAGCCAAACCTCTAGACTCCCCAAGTCGACACAATGTATCAACCATAACATCCATCAAATGGGCAGAATTCCACACTTACAGTGTGGGGATATTTCAGGAAGCTCTCTATATACTTTAGATTTCCTGGTTATACACTGGTATAACCCGATCAGACAATTACATGTACTTTCACTGACAAGAAGGGACATGTATCGTGCATGTACAGGCACATATATATACATACATGTTATGTGCAGATATGCAAATACATGCATGCCATGCACCAAAATAACATGATCATGCAGTTTATCATATGTACAGCAAACTACATGGACATGTAACACGTATGTGCACTTACATATATGGGTCATGTAACTTATATGTACAGTGACATATCTGTGGCCAGTGTGCAACCACATGAGAGAGATCCCAGGTTTACATTTCCACAAAGTGCTGCCTGTGGGTAATGAGTAGCACTGAGCGCAAAGCTTCTACATAACACAAAGCCACTTAAAAATGCATTCATCTCATTTGTCAAAAGCGCATTTGACTCCTTGCATGTAACACATATGTGGAGCTTGCACATTGTAGCCCTGTCACATTTCCATGTACTCAGCAGAATTCCACACTTACACTAAGTTGATGCTTCTTGAAGTTCTGTACATATATTTGATTTTCTTGTTGTACACTGGTATAACCCGGTCAAACAACAGTCTGTGGGTTTACATCATGATTGTGGTATGCTGGCTATGTCAAGAGCTGCCAGTAGGGCAGCTGACCAAGTTCTCATAATTCTCTCATAAACATGACCACTCTGGAAGGCCTGTATCACACTAAAGGATGGGGGTCAGTGATTCCATCTCTCCATTCATTTGGGGTTCCTTTTGCCCACTATCCTTCTGTTTACATCGCACATCTTCATTAAGGAGGGTTAGAGAGCTACAGACCAAGCACGTATGGTTAGGGAACTGACAAAGTTACATCTGCTGCCGTGCAATAATTCCTTTTTGAGGCTGTCAGAAGAACACAGGAATCATTGGAAATAGTGATGTCAAGATTATAAATTTTACTTATTATTTTATCTGTAGCACCCATTCTGAGTAATCACAAAGAACGTGTGCAGAAATTGATTTGTTTTTTAACACTTTTATGCTACTTTTAAGGTTGCAAAACATGTTAATTTTCATATTTCTGGTTAACTGTTCAGTAGATGGACACAGCCATTTTAAAGAAGGTCTTAATTGTGTAGTGACAATTTTTCTAGTTATATGAGCTTTTGAATGTTACTTTAATAATTTCAGTTTAAATTTTTCACCATTACAACATACATAAAAAATTGACTATTTTTATAACATGAAAATATGCTTTTTGACACACAGCACATGGCCAATAGTTGATATAACTTTTGTAAGTGTCATCTTCAGTCATTGGATGCATAATTGTGATTCAAATCATTAAATAACTTATTTTCAAACAGTTTCAAATAACAGTATTAAAGTTGAACTATTGTCTTTGGAATACTTTTATTCATTTATTTATCATGAAATATGCATTTATTATGCTTTTAAAGCAAATTCTAGATCCTGAAGTATAGATTTCAATAAAGTGAAATAGTAAATGTGAATAAGAAGAATACATAGAAAATATTGATTAGCTTAGAAGGTGTTCTGAACAAGAAGTATGACATGGAAGTAACAGAAGTAGAGGAAAATATTTTGCTATCAGATTTACTAAGAAAAAGAGCTAATTATTTAACAAAACGAAAGACAAACAAGATTAATATTAAGAAGGCAAAGTGTGGCAAAATTTAACATTAAAAGCATTTATACCTTTCATACCTTTTTTACTATTTAAACTTTTCTATTAATTCAATGATTTTCATAATTGAGACAAAAAAATATTATCCCTACACTGTACTTTCAAATCTCAAAGAAGAATTCACAGGAAGTGGTCTGGTCATTGGAATGGATGTCTCTGGTAAGACAGAGTTGTAGTCTTTATTTTTTTCCAGAAATTATAGACAAAAGATAACATTTTTTGAATAATTTTGTCCTTATGCTCTGTAACATTTTTCCACATAATCAGCTCTAGTGGCTAGATGGTAAAATAAGATATCTAAACTATTTAAACACAAAGCTTGAATATTATTACTGCAAAAGTAGTCAATCATTAAATAATAAGGGAAGACATGGCAGGCAGCCACTGGCTGAAATTTATTTTAAAAGTAGGTTTTATTAAACAAAGAAGCATATGAATTAATTTTAGAAGTTTCCTGCCAGTTTCAGGAGCTCAGAAAATCTCTATCATATCTCTATATATTAGCACAAATAAAATAATAAATAAAAATTTAGGTATCACAGCTATGATCAACCGTCATTTATTACGCTACTTAGGATTTTGTCTCTGCTGGCTATACTGTAAGTAACACATTTGCATTGTCATTATGTTTTACAGTGTAATCAATCTACATAGAATGCTCTTTAGTAAGGGAAATAATTAACATATATCATACACTAATTTGGGATTTGTGTTCATTTCCTTTCTCTGGAAGCACCATCCTCAATTCCTTTCAATATATTATTTTATAAAGAAGAAAATTGACTTCAGGAAAATCTATTGTAGATATTTCAAGAGTAGATTCTTTAGATGATTCTTTTCCTCAAATAAATGAAAATGTTCTTCACTCCACTGTGAGCTCCATTATTTTCACTGAAGTTTACTTAACATCAGAGAGAAAAGTACTTATACAAATAAAAGAATTAGTAATACTGGCACCTTGTTATATATGCTGCTAAGATGAATGACGCTTAGTTTTCGTACAAACACATAATGGCTTACTTCTCCTCCTGTGAACTAAAGTTCATTGTTCGCTCATTTCTCTTAGCAACTCAGTGGACATTGCTTGAGGTTAAAATCAAGTCAGTTAATCAGAATCTTCAGCTGGTTACAGAGAAGAGCCGTGTCCCGCTTGCCAGAACACCTGCACGCCTCAAACAACCCCGGCACTTAATCGTTTCCAGGTGCAGCACATTCTCATTGCGGGCTCCCTCAAAAGATGTGGAAATGTTTTCTTCTACAAAGCACAATTGGATATTGGAGTTAAACTAGTAAGGGAATTAACAATCAGTGAAATTGTATGTGCTGCTAGTTATTAAACTAGGAACTTGTAGATTAGTACTGTTTGATGTTCATTTCAGATAAAAATCTTTTCCCATTGACCTAGCAGATCCATCTCTTAACACTGCAACAGGTACACTTACTTACGTATGTTGGTGACCATTTTGTGTGGCTCACCATACGTATTTTGAGCACCCTCTGAATGGCAGACACAGGAAATGTGGCAGCAGTTGAAACAACCCTTCACACAGCTTATACACTACTGGAAGACATTGTTTTTCTTGCCTCTCCCACACACTCTTCGTATCATTCAATAGGAAAAATACAGTTTTCATATCTTGCATGAAATAATAACTCTAATCTTATTTCATCTTCAGAGTTAAGAAATGAGTCCACAGTCGATTTTATTCTGTTCTATATTTTAACATATCTTTAGGGCACCAAAGAATAATCAACATTTACTTTTTTTTTTTTTTTCAACATTTACTTTGAAAGTGATCTCTATCATATTTTCTGACCTGGTCTTCTCAAAAATAATAACTATTTCTCTTTCTTTGTTTACACAACCCCCCACACACACAACTCATACACAAATGTTGAAAATATTGAAAGGAACATCACTATCAATTCTAGTCCTCTTCAAAAATGTATGTATGTATATATGTATATACATATGTGCAGGAGGGCTAACATGGCTCTACTATTGTATTATATCACTTAATGATAAAGAATAGTTGATGACAGGTTATTCAATCAATCTTGTATGTCTGTATGTTATCCTGAGCACACACTTTGAAGATATCAATATGCAAAGCAGCAACTACTGTTGGTTTTCTGATGCTTTGTCTATAATTCAATTCTGATCATACTGCTATTGTACTACTTTGTGCCTCTTTGTTAATGCTTTCCGGTTTCTTTTTTTTTTCTGTTGTTGAGATGGTTAATTGTTTGACCAATTTCGCATGTCTGTATCTGTGTTCATGAAAATACACTTCGAAGATATCAATAGGTAAAGCAACAACCATTGTTGAGTCCATGTCACATTGTCTGTAAATCAGTTTTGATTGTACTATTTCTTATGCTACTTTGTGTCTGTTTGTTAATATGTTTTTGTGCTTTTACTTTTAAAATAAAAAAAAATAATTCTAGTCCTCTTCCATTGGTCTGAGGTTTTGGAGGGAAATAATGGCCAAACTATTTATATTTCAAGGGCCCAAATAATGGCATTCCCCAACACAGAGGATGTTATTCTCACTCAAAGAGGTCACCAGAAGAAACTTTGCAAGAATATTAGGTGTAGTTTTCTCTATTTCAGCTTTGTCCTGCCAGTCATGTTTGCTGTGATCACATCCTCTGATGGCTGACAGAACATGGAAATGAAAGTCTCATAAATCTAGGAAACTGTGGATTCCCCATCACTCTTTCTTAAACAGGATCATTGAAACAAGATTTTGATTCTTTGGTCATCATTGCTTCCTGATAAGCAACAGTATGTCATGTAGCAACCACTGTTAATTCTTATCATATTGTTTTGAGGTCACGTATCATTTTTGTTGTTTCTGTGTTGTTTTATTTTGCCTTCACTGTTTGGATTCTTTTTTCTTGTACTGGAAATCAAACTGAGCACTTTGCGCTTTCCAGGAAGGCACTTGTGTGCTGAGCTACATCCCAGATCCATAGTCTTCATTATTGTTTGGTTAGTTTTTCAATTTTTAACATAAAAAGGTAACAAAAGAAAAACATTAACTTAAATAAATAAACTGGGACTAAATTTGTCTCCGATTAAAAAATCCAGTTTTCTAAAATGAAGATAGAAGTAAAATACATCTTATAATAAGATCACAAAGAGCTTGATCACCACCTACATTTGTACAAGTCTATAGTTATTTGAGTTACTTTCTTAAATATTCAGAAACAATAATAATCATTAGAACTCATTCATATTCTTTCAAGTGACCTGTCAAAATTGATGGTTACTCTGAGTTACTTTTAAAAGGACATGGAAAATGAAATACATCAAAATAGAAATAACAATCTTTTTTAATAATTGTGCTGGAAAACTAGAGCTCTAACTACACAGAATGAAACTAGATCCCTGAGTTTTAAGTTTTGTTGAAAATTATTTTCATTAGTATGTTCTACTAGCTATAAAACCAACTCAGAATGGCTGAAGGACCTCAGTGTATGATGTATGACCTGAAATTTAGAACTACTACAAGAATGCACAGAGGAAGTACTTCTGGATATTGGTATAGGCAACAACTTCCTGAACATGATACCACAAGCTCAGGATACACTCTGGATGGAGACAGGGGATTACATAAAATTAAAAAGCTTCTGCTCAGCAAAGGTAATAATGAGCATTTTATAAAATAGTAGAACACATTTGTGAACTATTTGTGTCACAGAAGATTAATATCATTCAACAACTTAACAACAATAAACAATAAAAGGGCAAATGAGCAATACAGAAGCACCAAAATTAGCACACATGGCCTATAAATACTCTGTATGAAAAAATTTTATAAACACATTTGCCCACCAGGGAAATGTAAATCAATACTGCATCGAGAATCTCACATAATGGTATTGTCAACAATAACAACAAAATGCACGTCAAAAGGTAGGGAAAAAGAAATACTTAAATGCTCTTGGTAGGACTGAGAATTAGTACCATCACTATGGAAATAGTGCAGCAGTGCCTCATTAAATGAAAAACAGATCTTCCAAAGACCCAGGTACATAACTCCTCACCATATACCCACAGGAATCAGAGTCAGCATAGAAGTGAGTACTTGCATACCCGAGTTTATTATGGCAAAATTCAAAATAGCCAAATTGTACAACCAACTTCAATGCCCACATACAGATGAATAGATAGACAAAATGTAGTGACATATGTATGCTGGAGTACTATTCAGTCAGTATGAAGAATCGAATCATGCCATTTGCAGAAAATTAGAAGTTACTGGGGATATGATGTTAAGTAGAATAAGCTTGATTCAGAAAGGTAGATATCATGTGTGTTTTCTCATATTTAGAACCTAGAAAATATAAAGGTTGAATGAGAATAGAACAGAAACTACTCAGGAAGGAATACTGGGCCAAGGGTGATCAGGGCTAAGAGACGGGGTAATAGGGAGCTTGGAAACCGTCAAAGTACATTACATGCGTGCATGCACGAACATGTCACAAAAAATCCCGCCCATTATCCTTGGGTAGTTAATGAGAACTGACAAGTAGAAAGAGGACATTAGAGAGAAAACAAACAATCCACCTACCATCACTCTGTACAGGGGACTGGGGATATAGCTCAGTGGAATAAGCGCCTGCTTAGAAAATGCAGGGTCCTGAGTTCTAATCCCCAGTACCGCCAAAAAAACAAACAAAAAAGAATATTTCCTGAGTTACTTTGGGGCTGGGGATATAGCTCAGTGGAATAAGCGCCTGCCTAGCAAGCGCAGGGTCCTGAGTTCAATCCCCAGTACCGAAAAAAAAAAAAAAGAATTAACACTCTGTTAAAGGATTTGTGGGGATGCATTATATTACATGAAAATTAGTGGTGGGAATATTTCAAATTTCTTCCAATTGTTTCAAGGTCTGAAGTATTGTATTTTTGTACATCATTCAGTATCACTTCATTAATGAAGGGAAGGTGCAGCTTTAAACTTAAGTTTATTTACCTGCCTATAATACCTGCATTGAAGTGTCTTTTTTTTTTTTTTTCCTACCAGGAATGAAAGCCAGGATCTTGCGATTGCCAGGCAGGCGCTTGTACCACCTAACTATATCCCCAGGCCCCCTCTTTAATCTTCACTTAGAACAGTCAAAATTGCTGGAAGTATACTGTACACTTTACCACTATTATTTTTAAAAATCATGTACTCTAAGTTTTTTCTCAAGGAAAAGATTTCTTCTTAAAAATGTCTGTTCTGATAGAATTTTCAAAATACAGATATTAATTATGAAATTATTCATGCCGTGAGAACTGCTGTGCTATAAGAAATGCAAAATTAGTTTTAAATTTTTAAACAAAAGAAAAAAATAAATTCTACCAGTAAATGTTTAAATAATGCTTGGCCTCAAGTCATTTACAAATGTTATTCTTTTGATGTATTGCTGACACAGTATACTTTAAATAGTTTAAAATTAACTTTATGTATATTTGAGTTTCATATGAGTGGCATCAAACCAAAATTTAAGTTTCAAAATTGGTTCATCTGTCTCCATGAAAACTATTTCCCTTTATACCAATGTGTAGAATTATATAGGTCAATTAGTATGTCAGCAAAAATATTTCTGGTTATTTTTTAAAAGATATTTTGACTTTTAGTTTTTCTTATTTTCTTTCCCATTTGATCAAACAAAATTGATACATAGAAAGTGTATGTATTTTTTGTGCATAACTGACATTCAAAATTGTGTATAACATAATGTATAAAATGTATTTTGATAACACATTCTGAAATATTTATCAGAACCAATCTGACACCATTATAATCTCATATTTCTGCCATATTTGTTTTTTTATTTTTGTTGTGAGAGCAGGTAAGATACATTCCCTTCAGAATTTCAAATATCTAATAATAATGTAACATTAATTGAAGACAGTTACCCTCTACATTAAGTGTCCAGAATATGGTCATGCAAAATAACTGACACTTTATAACTTTTGATCAAATCATTCCATTTCCCCTCACCCCAGTGGTTCATAATTAAAACTACACTCTCTGCTTTTAATAACTATCTTTCATAGATCCCGTTTATTTATGAATGATATAACATAATACTCATCTTTTTTCCTTCTTTCACGTATTATCATGTCATCCAAGTTCATTTATTTTGTCACAAACAGGAATATTTACTTCTTTGCAAAGTCTAATATTCCATAACATTTTCTCTGTTCACTCATTCATCCATGGTCACTTACACTGATGTTATACACTAGATATTTTGAATTATGTTTCCATGTGCAGAAAGATGTCTTTTTCATGAGTGTGAGTTCATTTACTTTGGCTTTGTACTCAGAGTTAGGATTCCTTGATCATATCGTAGTTATAGTTTTGTTTTGAGGAAATTTATAGTACGTTCTCTAATACCTTTACTAATTTGAATTCTACTAACAGTATACAAACCTTGTTATAGTTTGCCATTTTATAACAGTGACTCTGAAAGTAGAGATGTGATCTTATTGTGGTTTTCATTTTCATCTCCCTGAAGATTAGTGGTATGAAAAACCTCCTGTGCCTATTGGTCATTTTTGTGTCTTCCGTTAAGATTATTCATTGAGATCTCTTCCCCAATTTATAGTCAGTTAATTATTTTTTCCTGTGAAATACTTTTAATATTCCCAACATCCTTCTTAGATGTCTAGTTTATAAACAGTTTATTCCGTTCCTTTGTTGAATCTTCACACTGCACTTTGTTTAGGCTGCTGTGCATGTTTTAGACTGATTTAGCCAATTTACACCATTTTCTTATTTTTTTTTGCCACTTCTGTCTAATCACATTAAATAAAACTCATTGTCAGATCAGTGTCTGAGAGCTTCCCCCCACATTTACATCTAGTAATTTTATAATGTCACATCTAATGTTCCAAATTTTTAATTGATTTTGAGTCATTATGATATATAGTGTGAGATAAAGGATCAATTTCATTTTTGCCCATGATTTCTATTTTTATCAATATAACTTCAGAGACTATCCTTTTTCTACTCATGTTCTTGGCAATACTGGCAAAGCCTAGTGGTAAACATGTGCATTCATTTCCAGGTTCTCCATCATCATGCTGTTTTTATCACTATAGCGTTTGGACTCTGTGGAAATTAGACACTTTGATTACATCAATTTTCTTTGTTTTTAATCAAAACCATGTTGGCTATTGGAATCTTCTGTGTTTCAGTAAGCATCTTGTATTAGTTTTTCTATTCTGGTTTTAAAATGTCATGGGAATTTCACTACAAGTCTTACAGAAAATATAAGGTGCTTTAGGTAGCATAAATATTGCAGAAATATCAATTCTTCCAGTACATGAACAGGTCATTTTTTTCCATTTACTTATTTACTTTTTCCATTTCTTCTTGAATTATTTGGAATTCTTAGAAAACAAATCTTTCAATTCCATAGTTAAACATATTTCTACATAGTTTTTCCTACCATAAATGGATTTGTTTTTCACTGTATATTTGAAATACATAACAATTCCATTCTGTGGAGTAATGGTTACCTTTATACGAAATATGTAGATCATTTTCCATCCCTTTACTCCCCATCTTATTCCCTACTCCTGTCCTCAACCCACTTTCACATTTTCTGTCTGCCTTTTTATTTCCTACCATTAATCATTTATTTATTTATACTTTATGTTTCTCAAAAAAGAGAAAACTCATAACATGTAATGGTCTGACATTTCACTCACCATTAATGTCTCAAATTGACACGTATTCTGGCACATGTGAATGATACCACCTAATTCTTTGTGGATGAGAATTGTTCATATGTATTACTTTTATCCACTTGTCTATTGATGGACATCTAGGCTGTTTTCAGGAATTAGTTAATGTAAACTACTGTGGTATAAACACAGCGATGCATGTGCCACTGTAGTGTGATGTTCTTACATCTCTTGAGAATGTAGTCAGAAGTAGAGCAGATTCAAAAGGCAATTCTATGTTTAGGTTTTATGAGGACTATCCACAAGGATTTTTTGATTAAATTTTAAAAATTTTTAAAATTTATTTTAAAAATAAAAGAATGAAAATATATTAACAAACAGAGAACAATTAACAAAATAGCATAAGAACAATACAAGCAGTACAGAATTACAAAGTGATAGAAAATTAACAATGGTTGTTATATTACATATTGACAGTTTCAATTAACAATGGTTGTTGTATTACATATTGATAGTTTCAAAGTGGTTTCCCAGGAAAACTAATATAGACATGTAAGATTGATCAAATAATTAATCATTATCTGTTCCTTTCAATAATGTTATAGAGGTCAGTAGTACAACTATGTTAGCTATTATATATATATATATATATATATATATATATATACATGAGAAATGTTCAACATCATTAGTCATTCGAGAAATGCAAATTAAAACATTGAAATTATATGTCACCCCTGTAAGAATGGCTATCATTAAGATATCAACCAATAGCAAATGCTGGCAAGGCATTATAAATAAATACACACACACACACACACACACACACACATATATATACATATATTTCCCCTTCTTTCTTTTCTCTTTTCCCTCATCCTAGTTGCTTTTGACTTTTGAGCAGTTTCCTTTCATTTCACAGTGTCTATCATACTTCCTAATTTTTATTCACTCTGTCAGATTCTTACACTAGTGAGACAATATGTTGCTAAAAATGCAGGTCTGGTTTATTTCACTCATGGGTATGGTCTCTAGTTGTGACCATTTACACGTAAAAGCCTCGAGTTTATCTTTCTTTATAGCTGAGTAATATTGCATTGTATAAAAACATCACAATTTTTTTTTATCCAGTCCTCAGTGGATGGAATTTGGGTTGCTTCCACAATTTAGCTATTGCAAATTGTGCTGCTATAACTGTGGGTGCATATATATTGCTGTGATATGGTGTTTTCTGATCTTCTGGGAAAATACCCAGAAGGGGAACGGCTGGGTTGAATGGGACCCAGACCTAGTTTGCGGAGGAATCTCCAAACTGATTTCCACAGTGGCTTCACTAGGATGCATTCCCACCACAGCCTCGCCAGCATTTGTTATTGGTTAATATCTTAATGATAGCCATTCTTACAGGGGTGAGATATAATTTCAATGTTGTTTTAATTTGCATTTCTCGAATTATTAATGATGTTGAACATTTCTTATGTATTTGCCATTTGTGTTCCTTTATCTGAGAAGTTTGTAGTCACCTCAGATATCTTGCATAGTGCTGTACTAGGTTATGTTTCCCACCAACATTGTAGAAGGATTCCTTTTACTCCACGTCCTTTCCTGCAGGTGTTTCTTTTATTTTTCCACTGTTTATATATTTCTGATAGGGGTAAGATGGAAGCTAGGAGTGATTTTGAGATTTTATATCCTAATGGCTAAAGATAAGGCACATCTCTGTGTGCATTTATTGACTATTTGTATTTTTTTTTCTTTTGATAAGTTACTATTTAGTTCATTTACCCATATGTTGCTTGGATCAATTTTTAGGGGGAATGGGGTAAAATTTGTTGAGTTCTCCATTTGTACTAGATACTAGTACTACTACTCTCAGAAGATGAGCTGCAAAAATTTCCAGTTTTGATGCTGTCTTTCAATCTCTTGGTGCTTAATTTGTTGGGGAGAGGCTTTATAACTTGTAATTTTATCTGTTGGCTATTGATATTACTTCTTGTACAATTAGAATCCTGTTTGGGAAGTCTTTCCCCGTGCCTATAGCTTCAAGTCTTTCCCATATGACTTCTTCTAACAGTTTCAAATTTCTATATTGTTTCTATTTACACCTTTAGGTTTTGATCCATTTTTATTTGAATTTAGTATATAGTGAGAGCTATCACCCTATTTTCAAACTTCTGCAAATGGATAACTAGTTTCTCCTGCATACTTTTTAGAAAAGTTTCTCTTTTCTTCAACATTTGTCTGTAGCCCAATTGTCAAAATCAGGTGGCTGAAGGTGTGTGGGCTTGTTTTTGAGACTTCTCTATTTTGTTGGTCCACATGTCTATTTTTATGCAAGTCACATAATATTTTGGTCATTAAAACTTATGTAGTATATTTGAAATTCAAAATTGTGCTGCCTCCCACTTTGCTCTTTTTGTTCAGGATTCCTTTTCCTATTATAAGTCTCTTCTTTTTCTCATATAAACTTTATGACTGATTACCCTTTTAAGAGCAGGTAAATAAGTAGAAATATAGATCAATTTTGGTAACATGGACATGTCACGCATACTGAACTGACCTGTTCAGGAAGCGTGGGTGTCTTTCTGTTTCATAACCTCCTCCTCAGGTTCTTCCTTCAGCATAGTATTGTTTTCATTATACACATCTTTCATCTCTTTGGTTAGTATTATATATTTGAAATATTATATTTTTGAAGCTATCAGACTTACTTATTTTTCTTCTTTTTTCATTATATGTTCATTATTAGTATATAGAACACTATTAATTTTGGTTTCGATTTTCTAACCTTTCCCTTTGTTGAATGTTTTCCATCTCAGAGATGATGGGTGAGATTTGAGGTATTATATGTAAAAGATCATGTCATGTGCAAGTAGAAACAATTTGACTTCTTCCTTTCCTACTAATATCTCTCTTATTTCTTTACCTGGCTTGATTGCTCTGGGAAACATTTTGAGTATAATATTGGATAGGAGAACACTAAAGTGGCCATTTTTGTTTTATGTAATATATTAGTTGAAATGTTTTCAGACTTTCCCTATTTAGCATGATTGGCTATGGGTTTGTCGTACACAGCTTTTAATGGTTTGAGGAAAGGGCCTTCCATACCTATTCTTTATGGTTTTTATCATGAAGGTATGTTCAATTTTGTCAAGACACTTTCTAAATCTACTGCAAAAAGCATATTAATTTTATATTTGATTCTAATATATGGTTTCTGACATTAATTGATTTATCTGTGTTGAACCACCTTGTACCTCTGATATGAATCCAAACTGATCATGGTGTTGGTTAGGCCATTCTCCTGGTAATTTTCCTATGGAAGATATTTGCATTATGTGTATAAAGGATGTTGTCCTGTGATTTTTTTTCTTTCTTGAGTTTTACCCAATTTTTGCATTAGATTAACATGGTTTTGTAGAATGAGCTTGGAAACACTACTAACCTTTCAGTTACATGCAGATGTTTGAGGAGCACTGATTTCCACCCCTCTCTAAAATTCTGATAAAATTCAGGGATTAAATCCATGGACTTCTGGGCTTTTCTTTGTTGGTAGATATCATTAATTTATCAATGAATTACTTGCTACTGGTCTGCTCAGATTTTTTTTTATATATATTTTGACAAATTTGCTAAGTCATGTATGTTCAGGAAATAACCTATTATTTCCATTTTCTCCAGTTTATTTGACTGCAAATTTTAAAAATATTTTCTAATCCTCTCATATATTTCAGTGATGTTCACTGTAATTTTGTCTTTTTATTTCTAATTTTACTGACGTGGACCCTTTCTGTCTTGGTACATTTGACTAAGTCTATGTTTCCCTTATTTGTCTCTTTGCAGAAAAAAATGGTTTAATTTATTAATCAGTTGCACTGTTTTGGGTCTTGATTTTATTAATTTTTCCCCTCCCTTTCATCCTGCTACTTTTGGATTTGATTTGTTCTTATTTTTCTAGGAGCTTGGGATACATCATCAGATTATTTACTTGGGATCATTTTTTCTTAGTCACTCAAAGCTATACGTTTTCTTCTTTCAACTTCTTTCACTTACTCAATTAACTTTAATATTTTGTAATATTAGTATAACAATTCAAGGGATTCTAAAATTACTTTCCAATTGCTTGTGCGAGTGTTTATTGAAGAGTGTATTACACAAGCTTCACGTGTTTGTGCAGCTACCGTCGTTTTCTCATCTGTTCATTGTTAGTTTCATTCCATGATGATCTTCTATAGTTAATTGTGTCATCTGCTTGAACAGAAACATAATAGAGAGATTTAGCATAGCTATGGGTGCCTCTGGGTGCTCGGCCTCCTGCAGAGGGAAGACCCAGCTGGGATATGGGGCCACCAACAAATAGGCTGTTGCCCGAAAGGAATTTAAAAAGAAAAGAAGAAGCAAATCTTCCCACTGCTTCTTCAGGGCAGCCTCAGGCTTCACCGTGATTCTGGACGTCTGTCTCTAGGCATTTGGCACAGACACTTAAACCTACTGTCATAGGCCATTTGGCTGCCTGATGCAGGATTAACCAGGGCTCTGCAGTGAGCTCCCATCATGGGGATTTTGCCTGGATTCTCCAGTTCTCCAGCGAGCAGACAGCCCTTTTGCATTCTTCCACACCTAACTCTTCAGTTGGTCATTGTAAGTGTTCAATCTCACACACACACACACACACACACACACACACACACACACACGAGAGAACTTTCACTGGAAGAACAGAAGAATGGAATGTAGACTTGGAGCGTGATAGAAGGGGCGAGAGAGAGTGTTACACCTGCTAAGATGAAGCGTTAGTTGCTGGATCTGGCTCTGTCTGCAAAGAAAAGAGAGGTAAAAGAGGTAAAATCCGTTTGGACTTTGGAGGCAACATTCTTCATGCGTATGCTTACTCCTGCTCATTTACTTAATAACTAAAACGTGTGGTAGCTCTTAGTCGGACCCACAATAAGAGAAAAATATACAATGGGTGAAGGCTACTGTTCAGGCTACTCCGCCACTGGGGCCATACGTTATAGCAGATCCTGCAGGACTCAAGTTGTCAGTGGCAGATATGGCTGCTGTTCAAAGCCTATAGCAGGCCACCTTGGGTGAATCCCAGCAGAGGCCTTTAGGACTTGGAAGCAAGGCTCTGCTCAGCTAGAGACAACTACTCTCCTTTTGAAAAGCAGCTGCCTCTGGTCTGATATGAAAATTAGTATTCTATGTCATGCTCCAACAGGCTGGGCAATTTATTAATTTGCTCTTATTTCATTTCACATTCAAGTGCAACTCATAGACTAGCGTATCCTGTCTTGGTACTAGGCAGTGCTGGGCCACGATGGTATGACAAGTAAGCTGGATTGTTAACACTGGCTTGGGGTTAACCTAGTAAAATATATTTCTGGGTATGTGTGGATGGGTGTTGGAGACATAACCTTGGCATCTGTATCTGACTCCCGGCTCCTTCCTCTCTGGTTCTGCTTCCCTGCTTCCTTCCTGCCTGTTACGAAGTGAGCAGCTGTCTTCTACCATGCCCTTCCACCATGACGCCCCAGTCTGGGAGCAAGTTCACACAGACTGAAACTTAAATTCTAAGAACCACATTAAACCTCTCCCTTAAGTTAGGGAGTTGGATATTTTGTCTTAGCAACAGGAAAGCTGATTAATACAGATGGAATGATGCAGGCTAGAGGAAAAATTTTCTTTCTGGTTTCTTGTGACATATAATCAGACTCGTGCACTCACGTAACTTTTAAACTCAGTTCCTATACTATCTCAGAGGTAAATTCATTTATAGATAGCTGTGCTGTTCTTGCAGATGAATGAAAGCTGGGTTATTCTTCTCTACCATGTTGGTGAAGTCCCACTCACTGGTTCTTCTTGGTCCATTATAATTCTGAAGCATTCTGTAGGGTTTTCTAGTGTAGTCACTGTGCTCTTCTGAGTCAGAATTTCTGTTTTGTTTTCTATAGTTTCTGCTTGGGTTGAAATTTTCATTTGGTGTATGTGTTATTTTCCTAATACATTTTTTATTTGAGTTCTCTTGTACCTCATGAAGCTGCTTTAAAATTATCTTTAAAATTTTTCATAAAAAGTTCTTTGATTTCTATTTATTAAACAATTACTGGTGTTTCACTTTGTTCCTTTGATGGTATAATATTTTCAAATTTTGAGGGTCCTGTGCCTTGAACTGGTGTTTTCTCAAGTCTTTGCAGAATTTTTTGGCATGGAAATACCTTCACTGTTCATCTCTGGACGTGTTTTCTGGGGAGTGATGGAGATGGGAATACAGTGGCCATTCTCAGTGGTGTTGGAATTCTTCCTGAGTCAGTGCAGATAAACTTGGAACCTCAGCTCAGTAGGATGTGCGAAAAACTTGGGACTATGTAGGTGGACCTCAGAACTCATATTGCAAAGGTAGACCAGATTTATGTCCATGGGAGTTGGCCTACAAGTTGGTTCCAAGGGAACTAACCTGGTATTGGGGGAACCCCTAAGCCTGTATGTACCATGTTAATCTTGTACTAGCATAAATTTTGCCTTGACCTCAGATACAGGCCTTGTTCTGAGTCCATGGGGGCCAATTTTGTGCTAAGTTCCACTGGGATGCCCCTGACCCCCAAGATCACTGTGGTCAGGTTGGCATCTAGTGGAGGATATGTTGGGCTGGAAGTGTATCTGGAGGGGCCTACCTATTCTTTCACCACAGTTGGTGCTTGGAACAATCGGTGCAAACCTATTTACTCAGGCCACAGAGGCTGGCCTGCTACTATGTCACATCTAGAGCCTGTGTTTCAAGGGCTGGCCTGGAGACAGAGTCCACGTCAGTCTTGTACTTAGATGTGCCTAGATCCCAGCACTATGGTCTGGTTTGGCAGTAAGCATTACTGGGGTGGGTCTTCTCCTTGGTTTTGGTGAAATTAGGTGCTCAATTTTCTCTCCCTTACCCTACACAGAAAGTGTCTCTGTCTACAGCCTAGCATTGATAGAGAAAATTAGAAACAACTAAAAGTTGATATTGGCAGACTAGAAAGAAGAAAAAAATCCTTCCACCCCTCAAATTCTGTTCACTCATAGAATTATTCAGTTTAAAGCTACTCAAAAAGCATACAATTTCTTGTTATCATTGATAATAAATATCTTAGTTGGCTAAGCTAGTTTTGAGTTGATTTTTCTTGTTACCTCCAGCGAAAATGATAGTATAGATAAACAACTTTGGAAAACATTATAGTTGACAATGTTGAAGACGTGTTTGTTTGCAGGGTAGTGTTTGTTTTCTTCTTCTTTTTTTTTATTTACTGTAAGAGTGAATAAGCCTTTAATGTGCTAAGGTACATATTCAATTCTTTAAGCAAAGAGTGCAGTAGGCAATGCCTTGCAAATTTTATTTGATCATGGAAGTTATCTGTGAAGCTGCTTCCCATAGGTCTCCACAGATGTATAATAATGGATTTCAGCATTTACAGAGTCAACATTCTAGTCACAAAATATAAGGGTAAAAATTAAATGTAAGAATCCAAATATGAGTTTTGGATTGGCTTGTCAGATGACAGACATATATCTTTAACCAAACAGCATGACTTCTCAGAGGCTATTTTACTGTATCTGTAAATTACAAGAAATAACAAAATGCACAAAAAGCCAGTTCTAGAAGGAGTCATGGGTAGAATCTATTGAGCAACATGTTACATAATCAATGATGGTACTCATGATGATTACCTTATTAGTACTGAGAGTAATGTAAATTATTAAAGATATATTTTAACATTATTTTGTATTTTACTTACCTATGCTATTTCTAACCTTGAGGGAGGCACAAGCTAGCCCTGGCCATATTTGATAAATGCTTTGTTCATGTAATACATTACAAATTGCAACTTTATTGAACCTATGGCAGAATAGATACCACGGGAAAAGGTTTGAAAAATAATTGTTTCACAACTATCCATGTGTTGAGTGAGAAATTCCATTTATGTCAAATTTACAGACCCTACCTGTGTTATCAGGTTAGAGTTCCTTATGTCTCATTCAGTACAAGATATTTTCTTAAATAAATGAAAATCTAGAGTTTGCCTACGATGGTATCTGCAGAAGGTTATGACAATTTTATAGAACTCTACTTGACTGTCTCCAACTATAAGAACTATCACATCAGAGGCTGAGATATCTCTGAAAATTATCCCAGCTTCCAAGTATATTGACTTTAATGGAAGAGGAGGACAAATTCTGAGAACATTTTCTGAGTTAATGCGTAAAGTTTAAGCCAGACTTTAGCTAAGCCTCTTTTAGTGTTTGTTGCCGTGATTGTTCCGCAGATCAGATCGGTCAGGCCCTCACATGGTCTTCATTCTGACTCGCAGCTTTGATGGTGCTTAAGGTCTCTGAGCATCGCTGTCAATTGAGCTGCTTTGCCCAGTAGTCCTCAGAGCACCTGAGCACTATCCTTTCTGAGTAAATGATCATAGGTGCCTTTTCAGGTGGACTCTTCTCTGCTTATACTTGCAGAATTTTTACAGAATTCACTTTTCCTGTCAATTTGTTGTGGATTTAAATGTTAGTTTATCTGGATCAAGGTATTGGGATTTACCCCCTAGCAATTCTCAGCTTCCTGAATTCCCATTCTTGCTGGTAATGTTGGAGTATCATTCGCGTGTGCACCCCGAATGTAGGTGTTGGAAGCCAGTGACAGTGTGGTGATGTTGTGATGTGGAGGAGTCTTTAAAAGGTGGCTGCTAGTTGATGTGATTGAACTGTATTAGGGACAACCCTTGGAGAACACGGAACTATTTATATTGGAATCTTGTATAGTGTCTGTAATAGTAGAATATAATAAATAACAGAATATAATATAAGGAGAGCAAGGGGCTGGGGATATAGCTCAGTGGAATAAGCGCTTGCCTAGCAAGCGCAGGGTCCGAAGTTCGATCCCCAGTACCGCAAAAAAAAAAAAAAAAAAAAAAAAAAAAGAAATGGGTTACAGACCCGGCCACCTGAGAGCAAGACTGCCTCCTAGTTCTCTGGCGTCCTACACCACCATGGGGTCACTCCTCTGTGTGCTCCTGCCCTGTGATGCCATCTACCATCACTAGATCTCATAATTTCTACTTCCACAATTGGGTGATAAATAAACTATCCCCTGTTTATAAACTGCTCCGTTCAGATATTTTGTTATAATGCCATAAAATGAATGAATGCACTTGCCTCCTTAGTTTGAATACTAAGGAATGCTCCTGATAACTTACCATGTGTGTTCTTCAGTATTGACCTATTTTTCTGTCCTAAAGATTCAATTACATTGGGTGCCCTTTTATTCTGCATTTTCTGACCATCTTACGTTAAGGTGCCTGCACCTGACCTCTGCTATTTTAGTGTCGTTTTTACACCATCCACATCTAGACTATCTGTACCTACACAGCGCCACAACCTCTCAAATTCTTAGGCTGGTGCTTCTCTCAGCAGCACAGTTCAATCACTTCTGGGATCTACTGCGAGATATACTGCTAGTTTTCCAAGTTTATTATAAGATGTTTTCTTTCCAGTCTGGTCAATGTGTTTTGTTTCTTTATTCAAGCTTGCAAAAAAATTGTGTATTGCTATCTCACTCAGCAGAGACTATTCTTAATCCTGATTTCTGAGAGTCACCTTAGCAGAAAGTTTACCCTATACTCTGGAGTCATTTTCAGCGCTTATATGTATGTCTTCAGAAAGTGCAACCAGTGGATGAGATTTTAGATATCCCTTCTCAGTCTCTGGCCCTTGAGGAAACACACTCAAAATTCAAGCTATTCTTCAGTCTCTTGCCAGCTAGCTTTTGCATAATCTTAGGAGTATAATCTGTTACTTCCTTTATTAGATATACAATATTCCCAACTGGGTCATACTGGGATTTAATTCATGATTTGCTTGGGCAGCCAAGAGAGTAATTAAAAGAAAATTTACTTTAAGAATTTTTTTTCTTACCTGGTGGAGGGGAGGACTCAAAATATCATTCTGAAGAAGAGAAATAATTGCTCCAAATAAGATGAGTGAGCTAGACTCAAGCTCATAATTAAAAAATATCTGCAGAACAATAAATTTTGGAAATATTCATATAGGTATCTTTAAATATCCAAGATTTAAATATCTAATATCCATATCCAAGATTTCCCCTCCTGGGAACTGGACCTAAGTAAAATCTGGCTGAGCACTAATTCTTTGGAATTCTGTATAGCTATGAATCTTCTTTAAGAACTATAAGTTTTAACACATTTTAATTGCACAAATTAATGACTTTCACTGGGACATATCTACACAAGCACATCTCTCTTAAAAGGAAACTATATTTCTACTGTATTTCATTTCTGCATCACTTGTTAGGGACTGAAATTCTTAGGCAAGAGCTACATTCAGTGGCAGAGTCCTGCTAGTTATCATCCTTCCTACCCTTTTGTAACATTCCTGGCCCTCTCTGAGGTCCATTCCCAGTACCTTACCTAATATTGCATCATCTTTTGTCCATTTCAATTTCCACTTGTGAAAGAAAATGTACCCTACTTCTTTGCCTGCATCTGGCATATTTTATTCAACATGGAGTCCTTCTGTTTCACCTAAATATGATTTCTTTCTACATTATGGCTAAATAATATGCTATTTTACACCTATCCCATACTTTATTAATTCATGTGTTAATAGGTACCTAGATTCATTCCATGTCTTTATTATTATGAATAGCGCTATAATAAATAAACAAGAATGTCTTTTTATGCTGATTTCTTTTCCTTGGAGAAGTAGTGCTAAATCCCATGGTAGTGCTGTCTTATGTTTTCAGGAACTTTCCTTCTGGCTCCACAATGCCTATTCTAATGTATAGCTCCTTCAGTAGTTTATAAACATTCTCTTTTCATTATATTCTCACCAGCACTTTTTTATAAAAGCCATTTTGACTAGGGTGCAGTGGAATCTCCATAATCTTAAAGTTTCTCTGTAGCTATATCCATTTTTTCTCTGTATGAGGCAAGGGCTTTTTCGACCTACAAGAAGGGCTCTCTGGCATAAGCTTGACTGTCAAACTCCTGTTTTCATGAGTTTGCTATCAAGTGTCAGTGCCTCTTAGTAATGACCATCAGCCCACTGTCTTTGTAGTCATAATTTCTCCACACATCTTAAATGCTTGAATCTTTGCATTGCCAAACTGTGTCTGCTTTCCTGTCCATTTCCTTAAAGAAGTGAAATAATTAGAACTTGGTCATGATATTTCCCAGAGTTTGGGCATTTTCCACATTCCAATTGTGAAGAAGTCTTTCTTGCTAGCCAATGAGTGATCCTTTACTCAAAGCCTCACTTATTGCCTATCTTGAAGTATTTTTGTTTTCATTTCCATTAGTTCAGCATAAAGGAAAAAAATATACAAGTACGGAGTTGTAGATGCAAAACATTTTCAAAAGGGTGGAGAGAAGAGATTTCCTACAGCAGCGCAGAGTCACACCAATAAATGAAGAAGAAAGGAGGCAGGAAAATTCAATAGGACTAAATTCAGTCTCACGCTCAGGGCCTTTAGCCTGCAGCACAGTCATGAGGACTCTGACACAGGTTTGGTGGATACCGCGGAATGCACTGATTTGTTGGTTTTCCATTGTCCCACAGCATCTGAGCTCCTAACAATCATTTCTATTTCTAGACTACAGTCTGCAGATTCTAGCTTACAACCTCTCTTTATTCTCTGATTTCTCCTCTTTCCTATTTAGTTCTTGATTTGGAAGTTGTGTTGTTGTTGTTGCTGCCGCTGCTTTTTTCTTCACTTTTGTCTCTGAAGCGGCAAATGGTGTTTACATGAAAAAATTATAGTGCTGGTTTGTTCAAAATAGTCCGCATAAGTCTTTTGAGCAAATAAAAGTTACAGAAATTTTAACTGGGAAAAATATAGAATGTCAGTTACCAAATGGAAATTCACAAATGTAATTTACTGCAAGAATCCTACAATACATTGTTTAGAAACTGATCTGAAATATATTTTTCACCCTGCCTTATCTCGTTATGGAAACATACTGACTTACATCAGTAGTAATATGTAATTCATAAAAAATGAAAATCAAGAGGAAGAAAAGTGTCTCTTATTCATTGGTTTCAAGTCTCCTTTCATATGACATAATATTGCCAAAATCATTCACTTTGCTTTTTCTTTAGTTTTCTTTTTGTATTATTAATTCTTATGTTATTTCCAAAGGTAAAATTAAGGAGTTTTATTTTTCACTGTAAGTTGCTACAAGATGTAAAAATAGATTAAAAAAGAAATGTCACTGTAAATACAAAACTTAGAATAATAATTTATACCAACATTTAAGTGATGAGACTAATGTATACCTCATTAATTGTCCAAACAGAATTGATGAAGAAGAACCATGATTTCACAAGTTGCAGTTTAGGTCCTCATTTTCAATGTTTATTTAACTTATATTTATTGTTCTGTATCCTTCTGATTTAAATAGGTGAGAGTCCTAATGCAAGTTCCATGTAAACAAAGGGAATATTTACGGTATCTGTATCAAAAGCTACAGTGATAATTCATGAATTAATATTAAAAATAAAATGCTTGTCAGAGGACTAGGCATAGAGTAAGTGTTCTATAAACAGAACTTACCAGATTTTAACACAATATTATGTTCTCCTTTATGTTCATGCCAGAATATGTAATCGCTCAATTGCAGCTAAACTTCTACATTATTTACACACACAGTATTAAGATTATACCTCAAATTGTATAATTTAATAGTGTAGACAGAATTGTATAATTGTACATTAATCTTTACGTTACTGAACCCCAGCCAGGTTTTTCTGTGTATAGCTTACAACACTTATGCAGTTATATATTATAATTGGTATATTACCTTGTATTCTAAAACCTCACAGGAATCTGATTTGGATATTATCTTATCATCTCACTACATGTCTGATAGTGCCTGGCAAAGAATTGCTATTCAAAATACACATTTTAATGAGATATATAGTACATGTCTGATAACTCAGCACCTTGGGATGGTGAGGCACGGAGGCTGACATTCTGAGCCCAGCCTGAGCAACCTAGCAACTTAGCAGAAACTTTTCTAAAAGAAAGACTAAAGCACTGGAGATGTCCTTCAGTGCGAAGTTTCCAAGTTCATTTCGTAGTCACAAAGCAATGTCTGTGTGTGCATGTTTTCTAAAAGGATTAGAATAAGGAGACAGTAATACTGACGTACTGTTAATTTTATCAACAACAAAGCAGTTCTCACTCCTCTGTCTACTTATAAATGTCTTATCATAACAGAGTGACATGTAAATAACAAGTGCAAAAAGTAACTGAAGTAGAAAAAAAGACTAAAACAAATGCTCAAGATAAAAGAGAATTATCCTGCATTTGTTTCAAGTCTTCAGATTCTTGGATTTTCAGTACTTATACAACGAGTTTTAGAGTTTTTCAAGGACAAAATAGAGTGAGATCATGGTGCTGAATGATGTCGAAGTCAATGCTCCAAGTACATAACCCATAGCAAAGTTGGAAGCTCACAAAAGAATCAATACAAAGACAGTTCCTCAGCTTCTTGTGTCCATTTTTGGTCACATCTTTTATTTGCATTTGCCTTATACCAAAACCTAAGTGAACTGAAAGAAAAAAATGTGTGCTCTGCACTCAGTATTAATGTCTTTACCCTCAATGTTCTACCCTCAATATTAATTAAGGTCTTTTACAGAGACGTGAATTACCCTCTCACTATGAAAAGAACATCTAAAAATATACTGTTCATTACTCTCTAAAATTAAGTGTACAAGGTGAGTGGAATCAATTCATTACTTTTATTTTCCACTTACCAAATAAACATATATTCACACTTAAATAAAAATACTTGCAAAATTTAATTAGGTATTTTGATTCTGCTTGCATTTTTAATTGACCATATTTATACACAGTAATGGGGTAAAATGCATGTGTGCATTTTCTATGATTAAACTGCTTTAATTGATATACTGTCTTAAACATCTATTGTTTCCTTGTGTGAGAAGTATTCATATTCTTCTCTATTGTTTTTGTATGTGTGCTGCTGAAATGAGAGCTTCTCCCTATTAACTACCCTGAAATATACAATGAATTTTGAAAATCTATTACTCCAGTGTGCTAGTTTTCCTCTGAAGTGCATCTCTGTATCTCTTACCCACTCTTTTTTTTTTCATCTATTTCCACCACCACCATTTAAAGCCTTTGTTATCTACTATTCAATTATCTATCTCAATAGTTTTAGTTTCCACATGCAAGTAAAAATATACTGTGTTTGCTTTTGGTGCCTGAGTTATTTTACCTAGTGTGGTGTTCTCCAGTTCTACCTGTGTTGCCGCAAATGACAAATTTCCATCGCTTTTAACTGGCTGAATTATACCATGCTTTGTTCACATGCCAAAATTTCTTTGTCTCTTCATTGGTCAGTAGTCACCTATGTGATCACACATCATAGCTATTATGAATAGCGTTAGGCTAAGATGAGAATAGAGACATCTCTTTGACATGCAGTATTCATTTCCTTTCCAGATATTCCCAGGAGTGGAACTTCAGGGTCATAGGGTATTTCTAGTCTAACTTTTTGGAGAACACTCAATAGAGTTTTGAATGATGGGTAAGTTTGATAACTATTGCTTTAGATTTTCTTAGCGGTACTCTCTTCCTAAATAAAATAGTACTCATTTGAAAAATAATTTTATGGAGCAAAAATTAGAATATATCATTTACTTTTATTGACTCCCAACTCTTCTAGGACTCAAAAGAATGTAACTTACTTGCTTTCATAGAGTAAAATTTAACATATTCAAATTAAAACTGAAATTAAATATTATTACTTCCTCTAATACACACAATTGGCAGATTCACTTTCTATTTACAGCACTTGAATATAGTATTTGGATATAGTCATCATTAGATAACTTTTATCTTATAAATAATAATTTACAAATAACAATTTATAAATAATAATTTAGCAGAGTTTATAACTGGACAATTTATTTGTTAGAATTTATGTAATCAATTTCCAAAATATTTTCTTTTAGACATTTTTAACAGTTTGATTCTAATAATTCCAAAAGACTTTTTCAAGGTTTCCAATGATTTATTTCTTGTTAGTTTGAAAAAATAGGGATTTTAGCATTATTTATTTGTATGAAGTATTTTTATAATAGGAAATATTAAATTTTAGAAAAGCAATAAATTGGTATGTCTTAAAAATGTAAATTAATGTCATCCTAATTTTTGAGTTTGTTACCCTGTAGGTCTCATTTTGAATAGAACAGAGAATTTTTACTTCTTCTAGAAAAGTAGCATAATTCCTGAGATAAGTAAGTGACTTCAAAACCATAAAGTAGGTGGAGGGCTGGGTAAAAAGTGTAGTTTATGTATGGTAAGTCAATATGTTATCAATTTCAACTAAGTTATAACTCTAGAATATCCGATGTGAGCCTGTGGGAATCACAAAGCAAAAACCACATGAGATACAGAAGTTGAGTGAGGGCTCAGTGTGCACCAGTAGCAAAACTCCCTTTAATGTTGAAGGAGATAACTGGAGAGGGGAACAGAATAAAAGAACCATGAAGAAAAAAAACAGAAAGCAATTGAAAATATGGTAGAATTAGTCCTTCCTTATGAACACTTACCTGCACTATAATCAGATCAAATCCTTTATTCAGGATTTGAATGTATGAAAGCAATCAAGTTTCACCAAAATGCCACCTAGAAGAGATTGCTCTTCACTTGTAAGAATACACACAGATCAGGAGTGAAAGAACCCAAACGAAGAGCCCATGCAATTGGCAATGTAGAAAAACACAGGAGGGCTAAATTTACTTAATTTAAAATAGACTTTAATGGAAAAACTCTGAAATGAGACAAAGAACACTTTACATAATGAAGAGGGGTCAATTTATCAAAAAGATATAAAAATCACAACTGTATATCCACTAAAATTGGAAAATCTAACTGTATAAACAAATATTAAAATATTTAAAGGAGAAGATAGCTTGCAACACAATAGTAGGATACTTAAACAAGTGGACAGATAGGTCATCCAAATGGAAAATCAACGCAGGGATAACAGATATAACCACTTCAGACCAAACTGGCCTGATAGACACAGAGGGACCATTTCATCCAACAGCTACAGATTTCACACAGTTTTCATATGCACATGGAGTGTTCTCCAGGATCAATTAGAAGACAGAACAACTGTTAACAAATGTACAAATACTGAAATCATGTGGAGTATCTTTTCCAATTACTATGGACTAATACTAGAAATCAATAATGAAGAATTTCAGAAAATTTTCTAGTTTGTGGAAATTAAACAACATGAATATGCCCAAGCAAGGAAGCAGAGATGACTTTAAAAGAGGAATATAAAAAAATCTTGAGATGAACAAAAATGGACCCACACCACACCAAAAGGTGTGGAGTGTGGAAAAATATTGCAAAAGAGAGGTTTGTAAATACAAAAACAACTTTTAAAAAATATTAAATAAATAATACAACATCATTCATCTAAGAATAAATGAAACACAAGAATGAATTAAACTTAATTAAACCTGGTTAGTAGAAGTAAGGAAATAATGATGAGAGCAAGAACATAAATCCAAATGATAGTAGATTATAAACTAAAAAGGTCCACAAACTAAGAATTTTTCCAAGGGTAAAATTAACAAACTTAAAATCCAGAAATGGAAAAGAAAGAGACAGAAATGTATGTATGTATATATGAATATACATATATGCAGGAGGGCTAACATGGTTCTACTATTGTATTATATCTCTTAATGCTAAGGAATAATTGATTACGGGTTATTTGATCAATATTGTATGTCTGTAGGTATTATCCTGAACACACACTTCGAAGATATCAATATGCAAAGCAGCAACTATTGGTGGTTTATTTTGTTGTTGTTGTTGTTTGCCTGTTTTGTTTTCTGTCTTTGGATGTTTGGCTTTTGTGTTTTTCTGTTGTTGAGAGGATTAATGGTCTGACCAATTTTGCATGTCTGTATAGGGGTTCATATATTTACACTTCGAAGATATCAATGGATAAAGCAATAACCACTGTTGAGACCATGTCACCTTGTTTATAGATCAGTTGTGATTGTACTATTTTTTATGCTAATTGGTGTCTGTTTGTTAATATGTTTTGTACTTTTATTTAAAAAAAAAAAAGAAATCCAGAAATGGCCATCTGAGGTGAATACACACTTCTCAGATAAAGAAATACAAATGGCAAATGAATACATGAGAAAATGTTCAACATCCTTAGTAATTTGAGAAATGCAAATTAAAACAACATTGAGATTTCACCTTACCCCAGTAAGAATAGCTATCATTAAGAAATCAATGAATAAATGCTGGCATGGCTGTGGAAAAATAGGAGCTCTTCTCCACTGCTGGTGGAAATGCAGAGTGGCAAAACCACTGTGAAAATCAGTTTGGAGATTCCTCAGCGAACTAGGTCTAGAGGTCCCATTCAACCCAACCGCTCCCCTTCTGGGTATTTTCCCAGAAGAACTGAAAACATCACACCACAGTGATATATATGCACCCATGTTTATAGCAGCACAATGTGCAATAGCTAAACTGTGGAAGCAACCCAAATGTCCATCCACTGAGGAATGGATAAAAAAATGTGGTATTTTTATATAGTGGAATATTACTCAAATATACAGAAAGATAAACGAGGCTTTTATACATAAATGATCACAACTAGAGACCATACTCATAAATGAAATAAATCAGACCTGCATGTATAAGCAATTTATTGTCTCACTAATGTAAGAACCTGAAAGAGTAAATAGAAATTAGGAGGTACGATAGATATTTGAAACGAAAGGAAAATGTTCAAAAGCAAAGAGCAACTGGGATGAGAGAAAAGAGAAAAGAAAGAAGAGGAAAATTATGTATATATATACACACAGGATAGGTAACATAGTTGTACTACTGACTTCTATCATTTCACTGAAAGGAACAGTTAATGATTAATTATTTGATCTGTCTTGAATGTCTATATTTTTTTCCTGAGTAAGCACTTTGAAGATATCAATATGTAATACAACAACCTTTGTTAATTTCACATCACCTTGCCTGTATTTCGGTATTGCTTGTACTGTTCTTATGTTATTTTGTAAATGGATGTCTGTTAATGTTTTCATTCTTTTATTTTAAAAGTAAAATTTAAGAAAATAAAAAATACAAGCATTAAAGCTATTTATGTATGGGATTTATCTATAAAACAGGGAGTTATTAATTGATCACACAATAAATAATTAGTACAGAAACTTTTAAAAGTGATCCAATGTTACAATTGTATTTAAGAAAATACAATAAAATTTCACTAAGAATCAAGTTCAAATTGAGCCTGTTGAAGCTGCAGATGTTTCTACAAGCAAAGTAATCAGAAGCACCCATTAATCACATAATGAGAGTAACAGTAATTGGAAAAGACAACCCTACCATGTGGCTATCCTCTTGTATTAAGAAACTGTGCTCCACTGACAAGCATCTCATGATAATTTTCTGACATATTTACAATTTTAGGTGTATTAAAAATGTTTCTCAACTGTGCTAGGAGTCAATCCCACACTCGGTTATCAAGTACCTATAATATTCAATTAGTTGTTATGAAGAAAATATTTGATATGAAACTGAAAGTTATTTTAGTTTGTTTATTCTTTAACTTCATGTCACTCGTTTATTCTATTTTGAAAATTTGTATCAACATGGTAATTTAAACATGTATCTTTATAAAAACATACATATTGATATCATTGTTCCTTTCAAAACATGTGTTGGTTTTCTCTTTGATGAAAAATTATCAAGCACCTCTTACTTGACACTAATCCTGTTATTCATTTGCAGTTACAGCTGTTTGCTATTTATTTTTCCAACTGATTTAATGTAAAATTAAGACCATCATATATAAATACCAAAGTCATAGTCTGTGAAGTCAGGCTGCTTGTATCCATTCACCATCTAGTAAATGTGTGACCTTGCATCTGTTTAGTTCAGTGGTAGAGCACTACCATGAGTGAGCAAGATCCTGGATTCTCTCCAACACCATAGAAAGATATGATTTTCTTTTAATCTTTTCCCCGTTGCTTTATCTGTAAAATGGAGAGAATAGTAAGTGCCATCACACTTCAAGTTAAGGTCTCAAAGCTCTTTATATATTAAATAACCAGCCCTATCAATAACCTCCTGGGACTACTATCACAAGTATTTAATGTGAAGTGATGAATGCAGAAGCTATGGGAGGACATCAGATTAAAATCAAACACTTTGAATCGGTTAATTCTTTTATCTAATTATTAACCTTGCATAATATTGATTCCCAAAGTCCCACCACATAATCTTATGAGATTTTTTTACTTATTGATGTGTTTAATACATTGTAGGTATTCTAAAACTCTCTATCCTCCGACTTGTGAGAGTGTAGCGGACTGAGAACTGGCGATCCGCTTATAACACCCAGCTGATGAGAGTAAGTGTGGTCCTGGGGGTAAGAGGACCACCTGAGGGTTTTCCCAGCAGCATAAGAGGCAGAAGTGGAGAAGAAGAGAGGCTTCTAGAAGCAGAGAGAGGCTGTTGGAAGCTGGCAGAAGCTAGTAGGAGCCTGTTGAAAGTGGAGAGAAGCTGTAAGGAGCTCTTGGTTTTCTTGGAGGAGCTTATCATGCTGGATTTCTGATGAACTGGGTATTTTCATCCTCCAAGGAGCTCAGGACCTTATGATTATTGAGAATGTCTTCCATTCATCTTAGAGTAGCTCAGGTCCTCACTCTACGCATCGCTTCCTGGCTTGGGAGGAGAAGATTGTACACTGTTCAGTCCTCTGGAGAAGCTTCTTGAGTTGGCTAAATGGGAACTCAGCTGTCCTGATCATCATAGGAGCTTGGGATCTCACTGTTGCTGAGGATGGCTGTGGTACTTTTTAGGGGAGCTCTGGTTCTTACCTTGAGAGTCACTTCCTGGCTCAAGTGCAAATCCCCCAGCGTGTTAGCTGATCCTTCATCCTGCTGGTACAGATTTTCTAGCTTCCACCACTAACCTTTTGGCCTTCCCAGCACAGATCCGGGAAACAGGCTGCATGAGACATTGTCATGGGCTCTTGGCCTCCAGTCAGATCATGGAAGGCAGTGTTAGGATCCCTAGAACTTCAGCTAAACTCATGCAAGATATTACTGTGGGATCCAGGCCCTCAGCTGGGTTCTTTGGTCTTTAGTGTGTGGACAAATCTCCTGCACTATCTTGTATATGATTCTTTGGGTAACTATTATAAATAATCTTATAAAATATGTGACCTATATTATATTGTTCCCCTTGAAATAAGACCCAAACCACAACAGAGAACTTGCCTCAGCTCAGATAGTATATGTGTCCTTTCTGCAGTGACATATAAGGGTGAAATTTCCAAAATACATAATTATAATGAGCAAAGTATTATAACCTGTTTATTCACTTCTTCCAAATCCAATCAACACATAGGCATTGTTAATTAATGATAATAATAATAATAACATGTCATTTTCCTTTATTAAAACATACAGAGCATATAATTATACCTGAATTATTTTTCTTATTATCTAATTATATAATCATTAGTCTTTTGCAAATTTCTTGATCACCACAAAGACAAAGTGCCTATTTTCAATAAATTTTATGATGGTTGCTCCAAAATTCTTGACAAAGAACTTGTAAATCTGGTTCATCTATAGATTATGATTTCTTAACTGTGTTTTCCATGGTTTAGAGTATTATAAATGATGCTCATTTGTATCACATGTATTTCCATTATATTATTAGGATATTTTGATCACATTCAAGTTTTGCATTTTGGCAGGGAAGTGTCATGCTCAGATTTAGTCTGTTTTGTCTGGAGTTGCTTTCCCACTGCACTGGCACTCAGGCTGTGGGTAGACCAGGCCAAAGCCGTGATTACTATAATAACAAACACACTAGATGTAATCTCTAGATTATTCATAATAACTAACAGTGGAAATTCTATGTGAGTAGTGCTTGCACTGCACTGCTTAGGAAATAAGGAGAAGGGAAATGTCTGCGCAAGAACAACGCAGACACAGTTTCACCCCAATATTTCCCAGCTGAATTTGGTTGAATATGCAGCTGTGTAACCCACAGACACAGAAGATTTACTGTATATTATTCATTTATATTCTTTATGTATCTACTAGAATTTTAATCCATTTGTTCTCATTTTGGAGAACATACTAAAGTTTCAAACATAAGCATGAATTTTATAAACATAAATTTTATACTTTCAATGTTTGTATATTTCCAATTAATGGTTAAACGCCACAAAATTCACAAATTTCATATCCCCAATGTGGCTTATCTTCAGTAACATATTTTATTCCAACTTATTTATTTGCTCAATCCTATTTTGTTTAGTATTAAAAATTTATGATTTCTTTGATTTTATGGGCTTTTTTATCACTGTATAAATACTTAATATGAAACTTAGATTTACAAGTTTTTAAATCTGAGAACTTTTTTGTTAATTAAATGTACAAGGCTGCACAGAAAGTCTTTCAATGTATTCATCTTTTTAATTGAAATTCTGATGCCATTGAATAGCATCTCCTCTTTTCTTCTTCCTCTAGTTCTTGGCAACCACTAGAGTTTGACAATTTCTTATTAGTGGAAACATTTTATATTTAACTCTCCGACTGGCTCACTTGAATACCAGTATTTCGTTCAAGGTAATTCATATTGTCACATCTGATGTGATATTTTTAAAGTAAAATAATATTTCATTGTGTATATATACATAATATATATGAGACAGTTTTATCCAGACACCCATTAATCAACATATAGGCTGTTTCCCTATTTTGCATCGTGTAAGTAATGCTTCAAGGAATTAAAGACAGCAAACTTCACATTGAGGTCTTGCTTTGATATCTATTTAGATGTGTGATTATTGAATCACATAGCACTTTTATTTTTAAATCTTGAAGACATACAATATTATGTCCCATAGTGTCTTTACATTTTACATTCCCACCAAAAGAATACAACTCCAACTTCTTCATATGTTCAGCAATATTTATTAGTTTGTAATACTAGTCATCATAGCACATGTGAGTTGATCTCTTACCGTGGCTTTGATTTGCATTTCGCTCATGATTAATGATGTCACACCTCCTTTCATACACCCAGAGCCCGTGCAGGTGTGCCCTTTATGTTTTTATTTTAAAGAGAAAAAAAAACAATAACAAAATAACAAAACAAAATGATAAAAAGCAACATGATACAAAAACAATAAAAATGATACAGGATTTCAAGACAAGATGATAGGAATTAACAGTGACTGTTATATGGCATATTGTTATCTTCAACAAAGTTGCTCAGATTACCAGATGTAAGAATGCAAGATTGATCAAACCATTAAAGAGAATAAAAAATAATATCTACAATTCTTTCCTTGGTTTTCACTAGGTTATTTGTCCTCCTGCTATTGAATGGAATAAATTATCTAGTTATTAAACTCATCAGGTATATAATTTTCAAATATTTTACACATTCAATTCACCATTTTATTCTTTGAGGTTTTTCCTTAGGTGTGACAGAACTTTTCAGTGTAATATGCACCTCTTTGTCCATCTTTTATTTTTTTTTTTGTTCTGCTTTTGGCTTCACATCCAGCACCACCTAGACTCATCTCCATAATCTCTTCTCCTATTTGGTTTCAGAAACTTCTGAGTTTCAGGTCTTAAGCGGAAATCATTATTTGATATTTATTTTATGTATTTCTATGGCTTTCTCTATGCACTGTATTTCTCTCTTTTGCATGTGAGCGTTCATTTTTCCAGAAGCAATTGTTGACTTGGCCAAGTTACCAGGGTATGGATGGTGAGAGGACACAGCAAAAAGGGCCAGAGTCAGAACACAGAAAACGGAGGCCAGATGGAGCCCCTGTCCTGATGGGAGAAGTAGGGAAGAAGGAGAAGAAGGAGGAGGGGCCCCAAGGCCTGCATCACACTTATTTATACCCGTGTGATATTCAGTGTCACGTGAACCCCTCTGCCTAACAGTTTATCTATGTGGCTTGCCTCAGGCCCCCAGTGTTCTAGAGTCTAGAGCAGCTTCTTCATGTGACTGCCTCAGGTGTTCTGTGTTCTAACGCTGGTCTTGCTCCACCCCACACATGTGATCAATCTCCAACTTCCGCCACACTTCCTTTCACCATTTTGTATTCTTGGAGTATTGCTGAAGAAGTATTCCTTCTGAATGCAGAAAAAAACACTATGAGAAAAGAAAATCAGTTCACAACATAGTAAGAGCACCATGCAGCAAGAGATTTATCCCTGGAATGCAACAATTGTTCAACATATGCAAATCATTTAGCGTGACCTACCTCATTAGCAGAATGAAGGATAAAATCATATGACCCTCTTGTAAGCTGATCTTCATGAGAAAACATCTGAAAAAGTTAGACATAGATAAGGTGTGTGGCACACACCTGTAACTCAGCACACGGGAGTTTGAAATAAGAGCATTTCTGTGAGTTCAAGGTCAGCCTGGACTACAAAAGGAGTTTAAGTGTCACTTGAACTGCATAGTAAAACCCTGTCTCAAAAAGAAAAATAAATAGATAAATAAAACCTAAGTATACATGAAATTCACCTCAGTATAATGAGGTGTATTTGATACCTTTGTGAAAACTGACTATAAAGCTGACCATTGTAGTCAACACTGAACAGTTTAAATTGACAGGTATGCAAGAGGGTAAGGAGGACTGTATTCACCACTACTATGCAATACAGTAGCACATGCCTTAGCCATTGCATTTAGACAGACAAAGATGAAAAAGACCTCGAAACTGAAGAGGAAGTGGTAAGTGTCCTCCCTTGATGCCATGGTATTTAATGTAGAAAACTCTAAATTTTATCAAAATCTATTAGAAGGAATTCAGTAAATTATAGGATGCAAGCAATAACATAACAAGATGCTATGTTCTTATGCACTAACAATGAAGTATAACAAAAGGAAATTAAGAAAAACAGCCATTGTCACTAACAAAAAAGGAACAAAATTCTTGGCAATAAATTTAATCAGGGGTAAAATGCTTGCACACTCAACTCTACAAAACATTAATTAATGAAGTTAAAGAAGAAAGTGATGAAGAGACATTCTTGTTTATGGAGTGCAAAATTCAACATTGTGAAGATATTACTACTCTGAACAATCTATAGATATAATGTATTATCTTTGAATATCCCAGTGATATTGTTTTGAATACCCCAGTGATAAAAAAGCAATCTTAAAATTAATGTGGACCTTAACTAGGTAAAGTAATCCAGGAAAGGCGAATAATGCTAGACATGCCACATTGTATGATTTGAAAATATCCTGCATATCTAAACCATGATTTCATTCTCTTTAAATCACACAGAGTAAGTATAGTATTTGCAGATAAATTTTAAGCAAAACAATGAATATTATTCTCAAGAAATTATGTACAAGATTGATTATTAACATATTCTATATTTTAAACAAAACTTAGAAAAATATAAGTGTTTAAAATGTATGCTGTGGGGCAGGCAATGTAGCTCAATAATAGTGCACATGCTCACCATCAGCCAGGCAGGACTCAATCCCCAGCATGAAAAAAATCAAAAATAAAAGTAGTGTCATGAGTGTTGTTATAGTTCCAAGAACACAGGATAGTTTGCAATCCATAATGGTAGCATGCTGATGAATTCATTAATTAAAAATTGGAAAACTACGGTTGCTTGCAAAACAATGCTCTTTTCACAAACATTGATTTATTCATCTCGATATATTTCCATTTTTTCCACGGGCCTTTGAATTTGTTCTTTTTTATCTGAAATAATGTGCTATGAAATTTTTGTTACACATCATTCAGATTTCAACTAGAATATATGCATGTTCTATGCTCTACAGCATTATTTGTGTGGAAATATACACGTTAGACCTAGGCAGATTTGATTCTCATCTGATGATCTGCAGGACTGAGATTCAGGTTGGAGAGTCTACAGGAGCCTCCACATTTTGGGAGACTGCTGAAGAGACACTGGAAAAAGTATCAGGTAACCGGCATCTACCCTCAACCAGAAGGAATCCACAAGAACTTCAGCTTGCCAGGTGTGGTGGTGCATGCCTGTAATCCCAGGATTTAGGAGGGTAGGGCAGGAGGATCGTTGTAAATTAGAGACCAGGCTGGGTTACAAATTGAGCTCAAGTCCAGTCCGAACTCCGCAGGGAGACCTTGTCTCAAAAAGACCAAAAAAAGCTTCAGATAAAAGGGCCCACAGCTTTCACCAAAACCAAACCTGTGAGCAAATTAATTTAGTAAATATCTACAGAGTGTTCCACCCAGAACAGAATATACATTCTTGTCAGCAGCATATGGGGCTTTCTCCAAAATGGAGTAAATACTAGCTCATAAACAATTTTAAATTAATGGAAAGCAACTGATATTATCTCATTTTATGATAAGATCATAATGCAATGAAATGGGAAATAAAGGCAAAAGAAACCACTAAAATTACATGAACACATGGAAATGAAGCCATATGTCCTTGAAAAACCAATGGCACACAGACTAAATTAAAGAAGAAATTAGCCGGTTTCTGCATGGAATCATAATGCCAATGCAACACACTGGAAGATACAGGACATCACGAAAGCAGTACTTTGAGGAAAGTTTATAGTGGTAAGTTCCCATATCAGATAAACAGAGGAAGCCCAAATAAATAGCATAAATAATCCCAAACTTCTGGAAGAGAAAATTAAACCCGTAACGTGCATGAGGGAGGAAATTATAAAGACCAGAGCAGAAATGAATGAGATTGACACTAAGGAAACAATATAAAAAATAAACGAATTAAAGAGTTGTTTTATAAGATTAAATAAAGTAGACACACCCTTAATAAACCTTATCAAAAGAAGGGGAAAAAGCCAAAGCCATGCAATTAGGCATGAAATGAGCAAAGTCACAACAGATCCTGAGAAAATCCAGAAGATCATCCATACATATTTGCAAACTGCACTCAGATAAGGTGGAAAATTCAAACAAAATGGATAGATTCTTAGATATGTATGAAATACCAAGTCTAAATCAAGGTCAAATAAACAAATAGACTCTAAATAGTTTAATATCAATCAATGAAATTGCAGAAGTAATAATAAAGATAGTAATAATAAAAATAACCATTCATAATAAAAATGTTGATGAACTACCAACATAGAAAACCACAGGTCCTGATGGATTTACCCCTAAATTCTACAAAAACTTTAGAGACGTTCTAATATTAGCACACCTCATGTGCTTTAGTGAAACTGATAGGCAATACTACAAGTGACATTCCTAGATCCAATCATTACCTGCTGTCACAACCAGAGAAGGACCCAACAAAGAAAAAGGAAAGAAAAAACCAATCTCTTTAGTGAACATAGCTGCAAAACTCATCAGTGAGATACTGGCAAACAGAATGAAGCAAGTCATTGAAGATTATACACCATAGCCATTAGGCCTCATCCCAGGAATGCAGGGAAAACTCAACATAAGCAAGTCCACAATGTAATATACCACAATAACAGATCCAAGAGCAAAAAATACATGATCATCTCGATAGACATAGAAAATGTATTTGACAAAGCTAGATACAAATTCATGTAAAAAAGCCTAGACAATATCAGAACAGAAGGTCTCTAACTCAGTCTGATGAAAGCCAACTGTAACAAAAAGCCAAAATCACAGTGAATGGACCAAAACTGAAAGCTTTGCTCTGAAATCAGGAATAAGGCAAGGATGTGCACGATCACCACTCTGTTTCAACGCATTTCTGGAAACATTAGCCACAGAAATCAGACAGGAAAATGAAATAAAAGTAATAAAGTATAGAAAACAGGGTTTCATGACCCCGAGTTATTGCAGGCTGATCAGTTCCGCAATCTCCCAAGCAAGTGGATGGCGAAGGCTTGAATAAGTAACGAGACAATGAAAATGGTTTCAGGGCCCCAAGAAGAACTAACTGTGTTACAGTTTCAATATTCTCTGAGTTTAACCAAAGACTTCTCTGGGTGGCCCGTATTTATTTGGTTTTCAAGCAAAGGAAGAGGAGACTCAAGAAAACGTGAGAATTTCCCAGGATCTTGGGAGAATTTTGCCAAGTAGTAAATCGTGTCAATCAGGAGAACTACCTTACCTTTAGGTTGGTATTTACTGTATGAGTGTGGAGCCTGCAGCTGCTAACTCCTGGTAGTTAATTGGGGCTGTAGCCTTGTCAGACAAGGTGCCTAAGCTTCAGACAACCTGCCAGTAAATGCAAAGCCAATTGGTTAATGTTAAATCCTGCTCAGAGCCACTTCGTAGCGGTCTTCAACAATAAAGTTAGGGGAGGAAGCTAAATTAACATTATATGTAGATAACACGAGCTGCACATAAAACACTCCCAAAACTCCAACAAAAAAATCTTAGATTTAATGACCAAATTCGGTAGCATATCAGGATACAAAGTCGATACTCAAAAATCAGTAACATTTCTGTACACAATTAAGAAATTCACTGAGAGAGAAATTAGGGAAACAACACCTTTTACGATAGCATCAAGAAAAATGAAATACCCAGGAATCTATCTAAAGAAGGAAGTTAAGTATATTTACATTCAAAACAATAGTACTATGAATAAGATAAAAGATGCTATCAGAAAATGAAAAGATATCCCCTGGTCTTGGACAAGCAGAAACAATATAGTGAAAATGACTATACTTCCAAAACAGTTATAGAGATTTTTTAATACAATCCCAATCAAAATATCAACAGAATTTCCCACAAAATAAGAGAAATCAACCCACATTAAACCAGAGAAGACTTAGAATAAGAAAAGCAGTTCTGGGCAATGAATACATTGCAAGGATATCAAGATTCCTGATTTGAAATAATGCTACAAAGATATCATGATAAAAATAGTATGGTACTGTCAAAAATGAAAGAAAAAGACTAAAAAATTAATGGAACAGAATATAAGATGTGGAAACAATAAGATGTGGAAACAAAAAGTCAAACAGTTTTCACTGGAAGAAAGATGGCCTCTTTAACAAATGGTGTTAGGAAAACTGGTTTTCCACATACCAGAGACTGAACCTAGAACCATATTTCTCAACATACAGTAAATTAAATAGGAAATGATCAAAGATCTAATTATAAAAAAAATCTGCTGGAAGACAGAATAGGTAAAACCCTTAATGACATGGGTGCAGACAAAATTTTATGAACAAAATCCTGATCTCACAGGAAATATTTCAAATAATAACTGCGATTATAATAACTGGGATTATATCATATTAAAAAGATTTTACACAGTAAAAGAAACCACCATCAGGGTGAAGAAACAACCTACAGAACAGGAAAAATTTACCAATTATTTCTCAGAAGAAAGACTAATATCTGTAATATATAATGAAATAAAAAAACAGACCACATATTTAAAGACCCAATCAAAAAATGGATGTCTGAAGTGAGCAGGTAATTCTCAGCTGAAATAATATAAACAGAATATAAATATATGAAAAATGATCAATATTACTTGTCATTTATGGAGTGCAAATTAAAACAACACTCAGATTCCATCTCACTGCAGAAAGAATGGCTATCATCAAGAAATAAACCAATAACAGATGCTGACAGGGCAGAGGAAAAAAATGAACTCTCCTCCACTGTTGGTGAGGATATAAATTAGTGTATCTACAATGGAATTTAGTATGGAGATGTCTCAAGAAACTAAAACTAGAGGTTCCATTTTAGCCATCTATTCTGCTTCTTGATGTCTTCCTGAAACAGTTAAAAGCATCATACCACAGTGATATACGCACACCCATATTTATAGCAGTACAGTTTCTAATACCTAAATCTTGGACAAAGTCCATATCCCCACCAAAGAAAATGTGCTTTTTATATACAATGGAATGTTACTCTGCCATAAAGAAGGATACACTTGAGGTTTTTTTAGATAAATGGATGTACCTTGAGAACATTTAAGTGAAATAAATCAGACATACAGGCTTAAGTATCACATTTTCTCTCTCGTTTGACAAACTGGAAAGGTAAGTAAGGATCTAAGGAGAATAGATATTGGAAAGTAGGAAGAAAATTTTCAAAAGGAAAGGGGAATAAGGGAGGGGAGAGGGGAGAGGAATGGGGATAAAGATGGTTAAAAGCTATGAAATGAAAACAGTAGAACTGAAGTTTCCTAGATTGAGAAGGGAAAATTAAAGGAAAGGGAGGAGAATGGGAAAAAATGAATTAAGATCTATTAGGTATAAGTATGTATTTCCTATAATGAATGTAGCTTTTATGTATGGCAAATGTGTAGCAACAAAATAAATTGAAGATTTAAAGGTACAGTTTCACTAAATTAATAATTATTTCTTGAAAATATTTTCATTTTTACTATAATATACTTGAAGATGTTCAGTTGAATCACATATACTTTATATACATTTCAAACTAGCTGATGACACCAATATTATGTTTGAATTTTTAATTTAGCCATTAACTCTTGCATGAGCTATTGATATTTTTGATAATGTAGTGATATAATTGGGCCTCTTTCCATAGCACAATAATTTGACAGGAGCAAAAGAATTAGTTCCTGATAATTATTTTACACGTTAGTTAACTGCCTGGCTCCACCAGGTGCAGAACTGTTCAGGTTTACTTGTCACATTTTATTTTATGTACATTTTTTTGCCAAATTCATATGTACACAGCATAAGACAATTTCAATCAAACGTTGAATCCAAATGGCTAGAAAACTTGGGTTGGAAGTTGGTGTGAATAATGGCATATTAGTAACTGGGTGTAACTCCCGCGACGTTCACCTTAGGTAAAATTTTTCATTTTATAAAGTGTAATCCAATTCAACCAATACCTACAGAAAGAAATGCATAATCCGTCCACAGCTAAGTTATATATTCAGAATAGGAATGTAGGGTTAAATGAACAAAATAGTATCATTGTTTTCTAAGCAACTCATTGAAAGTTTTGAAGAGGTAATGTATGACCTACAGTCTTCAACTACAATACGATTTATCTGAATAGAAAATTTATATGTGGCATAAAGTGTTGTTTATGTTCTGTTTAATAGATTGGACACCACAGTGTTCCTTGAAGATACATGTTATTGGATCATTACCATTGTACAAAATAAGATGATCATAAACTGCAACATATTTTTGCTACTGTTTTGATAATATAAATTTCCAAAAGGCAACAACCAACCATTATATTTCGATATCTTTTTTTTATTATTTTAGAAACATAAAAGTACAAAAACATATTGACAAACAGACACAAATTATCATAAAAAATAGTACAATCACAACTAATCTATAGACAAGGTGATATGGTCTCAACAGTGGTTATTGCTTTATCCATTGATATCTTTGAATTGTAAATGTATGAACCCATATACAGACATGCAAATTTAGTCAGACAGTTAATCCTCTCAATAACAGAAAAAACACAAAAACCAAAAATCCAAAGACAAGAAACAAAACAGGCATACAACAACAACAGCAACAACATCAACAACAATGAAAAACACCACTTGTTGCTGCTTTACATATTGATATCTTCGAAGTGTGTGTTCAGGATAACACATACAGATACACACGATTAACCTAATATCCTGTCATCGATTATTGCTTAGCATTAAGTGATATAATACAATAGTAGAATCATGTTACCATATATGTATATTCATATATATTCATACATACATACATACATTTTTGTCTTTATCTTTTCTCCTTTCCTTCGTCCCATCTGTTCTTTGTTTTTGAACAGATTTCCTTCATGTCTCTTAGTTTATATTCCCAACCTCGGGTTCTTACACCAGTGATATAATACGTTGCCTGCACATGTATCGCTGATTTATTTCACTTATGAATATGGACTCCAGTTTTGTCCACTTGCCTACAAAGTTCCCAAAACTGTCTTTCTTTATAGCTGAATAATATTCCATTATAAAAAAATGCCACAATTTTTTAATCCAGTCTTCTGTGGATGGGCACTTGGGTTGCTTCCACATTTTAGCTATTACAAATTGTGCTGCTATAAACATGGGTGCACAAATATCAGAGTGATATGATGTTTTCAGATCTTCTGGGAAAATACCCAGAAGAGGAATAGCTGGTTTGAATGGAACCTCTAGACCTAGTTTGCAGAGAAATCTCCAAACGGCTCTCCACAGTGGTTGCACCAGTCTGCATTCCCACCAGCAGTGTAATAGAGTCCCTATTTCTCCACAGCCTCGCCAGCATCTGTTATTGG